>PVHX01014972.1:0-33052 GCA_004024805.1 Geosciurus inauris | reverse complement strand
ATTGTAGATCCATCTGTCTAGCATATACAAGATTCTGGGTTTTACAATTGGCACAGAAAAAAAAAACTTGAGGTTACACTTGTCTAAAATGTAATTCAGCAAAAAATACTAATGGAGGACTCAAAAATGAACTACAAACAACTACTGAATCTATACTTAAATGGTAAGAGCTTAAATGCTGAGGCTATTTTAAAATCATTTTTCACATGTTAATATATACTGTATGGGAAATGATGGTCTTGCTTGTCATTTTCCATTGTATAAAGGTGGATAATAAACATATTTATAATTCTTTCTAGAGGTTAATTTGACAACCTGTATAATATACACATATAGAGGCTGCAGTTGTGGCTCAGTGGTAGAGCAATTGCTTAGCATGTGTGAGGCACTGGGTTCGATCCTCAGCACCACATAAAAATAAAATAAAGATATTCTGTCCACCTACAATTAAAAAATAAATATTAAAAAATTAAAAAATACACATGTATTTAGGTTGGAAAATGGCCTGAAATGATGTATTCCCAGTGGTGCACTTAGAGGTGGAATTGGGCATTTTGCTTGTTTTTTCCTTAGACCTAATTTTTTTTTTAAAGTATTTTTTTTAGTTGTTGATGGATCTTTATTCATTTATTATTTGTATGTGGTGCTGAGGATCGAACCCAGTGCCTCACGCATGCTAGGCAAGCGCTCTACCACTGAGCTACAGCCCCAGCCCCAGACCTAATTTTTCTACAATAAACATAAGTATTGCTTTTGTAATAGAAAATAATAACAGTATTTCTTAACTTTGAAAAGTTACAGCAGGAGGAGGGTATTCAGTTCACTTTACTGAGGTCAATTTGTACATTTTTAAAAATCTTTATGAATAAACTAGAACCTTTTTGAGCTTTTTAGTGATATGATTAGAAAATGAGAGAAATAAAATATAGCAATAACTGAGGAGTCATTAGATCTATAATTAGGGAATGACTCATGAGATAGCTTTACAGATGAAAAACACAAAAGAGCAATAGTTAAATTCATGAAAATGGATGAGGCAATGTGGTAATGTTTAACATCATCCCAGTATTAACATCATCCCATTCAGTATTAACTTACTGAAGTTAATTGCTAAATTGTCTTCTAAAATGGTTACTCCAGTAGCAAACTGCAATTAATTTTTCTACCAAACCCTACCTAGCATTGAATATATCATTATTTTTTCTCTTTGCCAATTTAACTAGGAAAAAAATGAACTTTAATTCCTATCTCTTTGATTACTTTCAAAACTAAATATTTTCTAAGATTTATTTATTGCCTATTTGTATTTCTTCTTTTATGACTTTTTTGTTTATAGGTCATATCTTTTAAATCATCTTTTTCTTGTTGATTTCTTCTTGTTCATTTGTTATAGAACTTCAAAGATTAAGGATCTTGACCCTTTATCTTTCACATTTATTGCAACCTTTTTCCCAGCTTGTCATTTGCTTTATGGTGTATTTATAATACCCAAATATGTTTAATTTTTATGAGGTCAAATCTATCAATAATTTCCTTTATTGTTTTTCTTTGGCTTTGATTATTGGAGAGTCCTTCTTTACTCTAAATAGAATATATTATCCATTTATATTTTCTACTAGTTCTTCATTTAAGTTTTTTTAATATTTTAAATTGTAGATGGACACAGTACCTTTATTTTATTTTATTTATTTTTACGTGGTGCTGAGGATCGAACCCAGTGCTTCATACATGCTAGGCAAGCACTCTGCCACTGAGCTACAACCCCAGCCCCTCATTTAAGTTTTAATATTTAAAATTTAGTTGCTTCATTTATTTCTTAAAGCTAGCTAGAATTTATTTGGGAGTAAGATGTGAGAATGACAACTTTTAAAAACACATATTTATAACCTTATTTATTACAACAGCTACTTGGCAAAGAAAATATTTGTAATATTAAATGTGTCCAAGATTTTATAACTTAATACACAAAACTTCCTGTAACATAAGCATTTAAATGGCTCTTCAAAGTTCATTTTAAAAGCCTTGGACTATGTGAAAACCTATTTTAACAGTTTTCTTTTAGAAAAATTATATTGTTTGTAATAAACATCATCATTTGTATGTCTTATAAAAGATACAATTGCTTTGATATTAAAAATTGGAATTTTGTTTTTATAAAAGAAATAAACCCTTAATTGCATGAGAGGGTGATGCCACATGTTGGAGTCAGATCTTGAATTTCACCTTCTCATGACTAAAAGAGAACAAAAGAATCTCTTGATGATTCACAGGGCATGAATCATAAGTGCACTTACTGAATGATTAAGTAGAATCCAAATGCCAAAAGGGTGAAGTAGAAATCCTATTGGGGTAGAAACCAGAAACCCTAGTTTGAATGCCCCTCCTAATTGACTTACTAAATTTCCTTAAACTAATCTCTTAAAATTTCTGCACCTGTTTGCCAATGCATTCAACAAAGATCTTATTTGATTGTTAGAAATAATGGGCTTATGTGTTAGCATATTAAAGTATTAAAAGCTTCTTGAGCTAAAAAAATCTCTATGGACAAGGTCAGCAATGCCAGTTATCATGAAAAGTTTTCCTGAATTAATAGGTCTCCTTTCCAAGCCTCAGCTGTTATCTTCCTGTTTGTAAGTTTTCAAGAGCTCCTTGAGGCATAACAGAAGTAAATGATTTGGGAACAACAGATATGTCATTTTACTGATAATGAGACTGAAATAATTATGTATTTTAAGAAACCTACTCTATTCTTTTGATTTCTGCTATGTCTGAACAAACTTACTCTTCTAATAGATTTCAGCTTTTTGAGAAGCTGACTGTATGCATGTCCATTAAAAGTGCTCACAAAAAGGCCTGGGGCTGTAGGTCAGTTGTAGAGCACTTGCCTAGCATGTGTGAGGCACTGGGTTCAATCCTCAGCATCACATAAAAATAAATAAATAAAATAAAGTTATTGTGTCTATCTACAACTAAAAAATATTTTTTAAAAAGTGCTCATAAAAAGATACATGCACCATAGTTTATGTTTACTAACATTCACATGAATATGTATAGAATAACACTGATATGGGTAACCACATGCTTGTTCACGAGCATATCCTGAGATCAATCTTTATATACCACATTAATGATAAGGACCAAGAGAATCAAATAATCAGCAAATTCAATAAGATCATAAATAATTAAAAACTCCAGGTCCACTATTGGTAAAGAGCTCTCCAGCTAATGTTATCTGGGCTCTCAGGCTCTAAAACGTAAATTTCCTAGAATAGTTTGATCAAAATGATGAAAAGGAGGATTTGCTAATTCATTCAACAAATATTAATCAAGTATCTGCTAGGCCCTGTGCTAGGTAATGAGGTAAATTAGTAGGTTGAACCATATGAAATTATTGATATTAGACTAATTTGATTCTTAAAAATGGCAGTTTCATATGGTTCAACCTAAGAAAATTACAGGAATTCTTCAGAAAAGAAAAAAAATCAAAAAGAGAGTCAGAGCTGGGCACCATGATGCACACCTCTAATCCCAGCTATGGGGAGGCTAAGGCAGAAGAATCACAAGTTTCAGATCAGCCTTGGCAACTTAGAGAGACCCTGTCTCAAAAATAAAGCAATAGCCAGGCATGGTAGTGCACCCCTGTGATCCCAGCAACTGGGGAGGCTGAGGCAGGAGGATTGCAAGTTCAAAGCCAGCCTCAGCAATTTAACAAAGCTCTAAGCAACTTAACAAGACCCTGTCTCAAAACAAAAAGGGCTGGTGATGTAGCTCAGTTGTTAAGTGCCTGAGATTCATACTTCAGTATCAAAAATAAACAAATGAATAAATAAACAGGCTGGGGATGTTAACTCAGTGGTGAAGCACCTCTAGGTTCAATTCCAGTATGGTTAGGGGGAACAGGAGGATAATCGTAAGAAAATAAAATCCTAAAATGGCAACTTAGAAAAAATAAAAGAAGAAAGAAAAAAGATAAAAATGGAAAAGAGAACAAGAGAACATATCTCACCCAGATCCAGTGTGGGTGAGAAAAAATGGTTCCCCTCTGGAGAAATGGGCTGGCTGAGAAATAAAAGCTAGAAAAGTAGTACTACAAAATAACCACAGGACAGAGAAATATAGGTTCAGAATGGGGGCAGCGATAGGTCAAGCTGACCAGACAAGTACAGCTTCTAACAAAGAACAGAGCCCACGCCCAATTTATTTATATTAGAATAGATCAAAGGAATTTGATAGAAAGTTCTTTGCCAAAACAGGATAGAGGTGGGGGCAAGTAGGCTGCTCAGTTACTAATGAGTCATACCTGCCTCGGGTGCTGCAAGGGATCTCTCGGCAGAGCTCAGGGGGAGTTCACATGTAATGGGCAGTCTTAATAGTGGGATTGCTACTGTAAGTTCTCAAATACCAGATCTACCTCCTCACAGGCTTCACTGCTGAGAAGGTCTGCACATATTTCACAGGTGGCTTCCCGCAAATATACGAAAATAAAAATAGAAGAAAATAAGAGAAGCATAGTAATAGAAGCTGATAGATTCTTAAGCCTTAATTTAACTCACCCAATATTTATTAAGTGTCCAACATTGAACAATCTCATGGTAGATAAGATATATGCCTCAAAAGAAATAAAGATATTGCTCATCTTTATTGATTAAAGACAGAGCAATATGCTCTGTATTTTTAAATTCTAAATTTTGAAGATAAAAGACAAAATTTTTTAAAAGTATGTTTTTGTTGTCGATGGACCTTTATTTTATTTATTTATATGCGCTGCTGAGAATCAAACCCAGTACCTCAAATATGCTAGGAAAGTGCTCTACACTGAGCTACAACCCCAGCCCCCAAAGAGAAGATTTTTTAAAAGTACTGAAGCAGTGGAAAAGCTAAAACAGTAAAAATAGTGGTAGAAATACAAGAATAAATAAATTCACACTACAAATCCAATAAAAAGACAGCAAAATTGGAAAGAAGTAAAACTAGAAGTTCTGATAACAGAATATGCATTCTGTACTAAAGTCATCTGATAGCAATAGAAATGAAAAATGTAAATCAAGTTATGAGAGAGACCAATGAAGGTAAATCTAAAAAATATTTTAAAGTCTCTTTTGCCACATAGAGATTTCCCATTACTTTTCCATTTTATATAATTGTAGGTGGATCATTTATAAAATACAATAACTTTGTGAACAAAATCTAAAATTTATATTTTAGTATGAAGTATATTCTTTTATAAAATATGCTAATTATATAAAAGCAAATAATTTGGACCCCAGCCCAACAAGTGGAGGAGGCGGAGCACACCAACCCCAGCCCAATGTGCAGAGAAGGAGACCAACAATGCTGCAGCCCACCATCTTCTAATACATCGCAGTCCCGGCCTGCTTCTGTCTAGAGACAACAGTCAGGACTAGGAAGACCATCACCAAGGTCCCTGCAGGCTTAGAAGTGAGGTACTGGTAATCTGCAGGGACAGTAGATGATTATAGCATAGAGACTATAACACCTCAGATCGCCACTGCTAGAGAGGAAGACACATGAACAACATGAAAAAACAAGGGAAGAAAGTGCCCCAAGGTGTTACAATAATAGAATCAAATGCTACAATAATAGAATCTATTGATAGCACAGTAGATGAAATGTCAGACAAGGAGTTTGGATCGTATGTAATTAAAATGATCTGTGAAACACCGAATGATACAGGACAGCAAATACAGGCAACAAATGATTGATCCAACAAAGAGATTAGAGAGCAATACAGGTAACAATTGATCACTCTACCAAAAAGCAAATACTGGTAGCAAAAGATTACTTCAAAAAAGATAGAAGCCGGGCGTGGTGGCTCACACTTCTAATCCCAGCACTTTGGGAGGCTGAGACAGGAGAATCATGAGTTCAAAGCCAGCCTGAGCAACGGTGAGGCACGAAGCAACTCAGTGAGACCCTGTCTCTACATAAAACACAAAATAGGGCTGGGGATATGGCTCAGTGGTCGAGTGTCCCTGAGTTCAATCCCTAGTACCAAAAAAAAAAAAAAAAAAAAAAAGATAGAGATTCTGGAAAACAAAAAAACAAAAACCAGAAATCCTTGAAATGAAGGAAACAATAAACCAAATAAAAATTCAATAGAGAGCAACACCAACAGACTAGAGCACTTGGAACACAGAACCTCAGGCAATGAAGACAAAATATACAATCTTGAAAATAAAGTTGACCACACAATGAACATGGTAAGAAACCATGAACAAAACATCCAAGGATCATGGGATAACATGAAAAGACCAAATCTAAGAATTATCAAGATAGAGGAAGGCACAGAGATACACACTAAAGGAATGAACAATCTCATCAATGAAATAATATCAGAAAATTTCCCAAACATGAAGAATAAATTGGAAAATGAAATACCAGAGACTTACAGGACACCAAGTGTACAAACCTACCACAGATCCACACCAAGGCACATTATAGTGAAAATGCCTAGCATACAGAATAAGGATGGAATTTTAAAAGCCACAAGAGAAAGTTTTAGATTACATACAGGGGGAAACCAATTCAAACCTAAGAGATCCTGGAACAACATACCAAGCTCTGAAAGAAAATGGATGCCAACCAAGAATCTTATGTCCAGCAAAATTAAACTTCAGATTTGATGATGAAATATAAACCTTCCATGATAAACAAAAGTTGAAAGAATTTACAGCAAGAAAGTCTGCACTATCCAACATTCTTGGCAAAATATTCCATGTGGAGGAAATGAAAAACAACACCGAAAATCAAGGGAGGAACTACACTAAGGGAAAAGCCAATCAAGGAGAAACCAAGTCAAGATAAAAACCAAAAATAAAACAAAATGACTGGAATACAAACCATATTTCAATTATAACCCTGAATGTTAATGGCCTAAACTCATCAATTAAAAGACATAGACTGCCAGATTGGATTTTTTAAAAAAATAAAAAATACCCAACAATCCAACAATATGCTGCCTTCAAGAGACTCATCTCATAGAAAAAGACATCTACAGACTGAGGGTGAAAGGATAGGAAAAAAACATACCACTGACATGGACCATGTAAATAAGCAGGGGTTTCCATCCTCATATCAGATAAAGTGGACTTCAAACCACAGTTAGTCAGAGGGGATAAAGAAGGTCATTTCATACTGCTTAAGGGAATCATACATCAACAAGACTTACCCATCATAAATATCTGTGTCCTGAACAATGGAGCATCCATGTATATCAAACAAATCTTCTCAATTTCAAGAATCAAATAGACCACAAGACAATAATACAGAGTGAATTTAGCATACCTCTCCCACCACTGGATAGATCTTCCAAAGAAAAACTAAACAAAGAAACTATAGAACTCAATAATACAATCAATAATTTAGACTTAACAGACATATATATAATATTTCATCCATCAAAAAGTGAATACACTTTTTCCTCAGCAGCACATGGATCTTTTTCTAAAATATCCCATATGTTATGCCACAAAGCAAGTCATAGCAAATTCAAAAAAATAGAAATACTATCATACCTGCATTCTATCAGACCATAATGGAATGTAATTAGAAATCAACGATAAAATAAAAAAAATAGAAGCTACTCCAACACCTGGAGACTAAATAATATGCTATTAAATAATGCATGGGTAACAGAAGACATCAGTGAGGAGATAAAAAAATTTTAGAGGTAAATGAAAACTCTGATACAACATATCAAAATCTCTGGGACACTACAAAGACTGTGTCAATAGGAAAGTTCATTGCACTGAGTTCATTCATTAAAAGAATAAAAAGTCAACAGATAAATGACCTGACATTACATCTCAAAACTCTAAAAGAAGAACAGATCAACACCAAAAGAAGTAGAAGACAGGAAATAATTAAAATCAGGGCTGAAGTCAGTGAAATTGAGACAAAAGAAACAATTCAAAAAATTGAAAAAACAAAAATCTGGTTCTTTGAAAAAAATAAATAAAATTGATAATTCTTAGCCACACTAACAAAAAGGACAAAGAAAACTCAAATTAATAAAATTTGTGATGAAAAAGGAAATACCACAACAGATACTATTGAAATACAGAAGATAATTAGAAACTATTTTGAAAATTTATACTCCAGTAAAATAGAAAATCCTAAAGACACTGACAAATTTCTGGAGTCATGTGATCTGCCCAAACTGAATCAGGAGCACATACACAATTTAAACAGATCAATTTCAAGCAAGGAAATAGAAGATGCTATCAAAAGCTTGTGAACCAGCTGGGTGTGGTGGCGCAAGCCTGTAATCCCAGCACTTAGGGAGGCTGAGACAGGAGAATCGCGAGTTCAAAGCCAACCTCAGCAACTGAGAGGTGCTAAGCAACTCAGTGAGACCCTGTCTCTACATAAAACACAAACTAGGGCTGGGGATATATCTCAGTGGTCAAGTGCCCCTGAGTTCAATCTCCAGTACAAAAAAAAAAGCTTATAAACCAAGAAAAGCACAGGACTAGACAGATACTCATCCGAGTTCTACAAGACCGTCAGAGAAGAATTAATACCAATACTCCTCAAGTTATTCCATAAAATAGAAAAGAAGGGAACTTTACCAAACTCATTCTATGAGGGTAATATTACGCTGATTCCAAAACTGAAGACACATCAAAGAAAGAAAATTTCATACCAATATCCCTGATGAACACAGATGCAAAAATTCTCAATAAAATTCTGGCAAATCACATACAAAAACATATTAAAGAGATAGTGCACCATGATCAAGTGGGGTTTATCCCAGGTATGCAAGGTTGATTCAACATATGGAAATCAATAAACATAAATCATCACATAAATAGATTTAAAGATAAAAATCATAGGATTATCTCAATAGATGCTGAAAAAGCATTTGACAAAATACAGCACTTATTCATGTTCAAAACACTAGAAAAACTAGGGATAGTAGGAATATGCCAAAGCAATTAGACAGATGAAAGAAATTAAAGGGATATGAATAGGAAAAGAAGAACTGAAATTGTCATTATTTGCCAATGACATGATTCTATACTTAGAGGATCCAAAAAATTCCACCAGAAAACTTCTAGAACTAATAAATGAATTCAGGAAAGTAACAGGATATAAAATCAATACTCATAAATCAAATGCATTTCTATACATCAGTGATGAACCCTCTTGAAAGAGAAATTAGGAAAACTACCCCATTCACAATAGCCTCAAAAAAAATTAAAATACTTGGGAATCAATTTTTTAAAAAGAGGTGAAAGACCTCTACAATGAAAGCTACAGAAGACTAAAGAAAGAAATTTTTGAAGAAGATCTTAGAAGAAGGAAAGATCTCCTATGCTCTTGGATAGGCAGAATCAATATTGTCAAAATGGCCATACTACCCAAAGCGCTATACAGATTCAATGTGATTCCAATTAAAATCCCAATGTTATTCCTTATAGAAATATAAAGAGCAATCACGAAATTCATTTGAAAGAATAAGAGACTCAGAATAGCCAAAGCAATCCTTAGAAGAAGAGTGAAGCAGGAGGCATCACAATACCAGACCTTAAACTATACCACAAAGCTATAGTAACAAAAATGGCATGGTATTGGCATGAAAATAGACATGGAGACCAATAGTACAGAATAGAAGACACAGACACAAAGCCACATAAATGCAATTATCACATACTAGACAAAGGCTCCAAAAACATACATTGGAGAAAAGATAACCTCTTCAATAAATGGTGCTGGGAAAACTGGAAAACCATATGCAGCAAAATGAAACTAAACCCCTATTTTTCACCATGCAAAAAATTCAACTCAAAATGGATCAAGGACCTAGGAATTAGACCAGAGACCCTGCACCTAATTGAAAAAGTAGGCCCAAATCTTCATCATGTTGGATTAGGCCCTGACTTCCTTAACAAGACTCCTAAAGCTCAAGAAATAAAAGCAAGCATCAATAAATAGGATGGATTCAAACTAAAAGGCTTTTTATCAGCAAAAGAAACAATCAATGAGGTATACAGAGGCCTACGTTCTGAGAGCAATTTTTTGCCACATGCACATCAGATAGAGCACTAATCTCCAGGATATATAAGGAACTCAGAACACTTAACATCAAAAAAATAAACAACCCAATCAATAAATGGACTAAGGAGCTGAACAGATAGTTCTCAGAAGAAGACCTACAATCAATCAACAAATATATGAAAAAATGTTTGACATATCTAGCAATTAGAGAAATGCAAATCAAAAGTACTCTAAGAGGGCTGGGGCTGTAGCTCAGTGGTAGAGCGCTTGCCTAGCATGCGTGAGGCCCTGAGTTCAATTCTCAGCACCACATATAAATAATAAATGAATAAAATAAAGATTCATCAACAACTAAAAAAAAATTAAAAAAAAAAAGTACTCTAAGATTTCATCCTACGCCAGTCAGAATGGCAGTTATCAAGAATAAAAACAAGAATAAGTGTTGGCGAGGATGTGGGAGAAAAGGCACACTCATACATTGGTGGTGGGACAGCAAATTGGTGCAACCAATCTGGAAAGCAGTATGGAGATTACTTAGAAAATTTGGAATGGGCCGGGCGTGGTGACTCAAGCCTGTAATCCCAGCACTTAGGGGAGGCTGAGACAGGAGAATTGTGAATTCACCAAAGCCAGTCTCAGCAATGGGGAGGTGCTAAGCAACTCAGTGAGACCCTGCCTCTACATAAAACACAAAATAAGGCTGGGCATGTGGCTCAGTGGTGGAGTGCCCCTGAGTTCAATCCCCAGTGCCAAAAAAACCCACAAAATTTGGAATGGAACCACCATTTGACCCAGCTATCCCCTCATCAATTTATACCCAAAGGACTTAAAAACAGCATAGTACAGTAATGTATAAGCGTGCCTTTTCCCCCACAACCTCGCCAACACTTATTGTTGTTTGTATGCTTCATAATTGCCATTCTGACTGATGTGAGATGAAATCTTGGAGTAGTTTTGATTTGCATTTCTCTAATTGCTAGAGATGTTGAACATTTTTTCATATGTCTGTTGATTGATTGTATATCTTCTTCTAAGAAGTTTCTGTTCAGCTCCTTGGCCCATTTATTGATTGGGTTGTTTGTTTTTTTGGTGTTAAGATTTTTTTAGTTCTTTATATATCCTGGAGATTAGTGCTCTATCAGGTGTGCATGTGGCAAAAATTTGTTCCCAGAATGTCAGCTCTCTGTTCACTTCATTGTTTCTTTTGCTGAGAAGAAGCTTTTTAGTTTGAATCCATCCCATTTACTGCTTCTTGATTTTACTTGTTGCGCTATAGGAGTCTTGTTAAGGAAGTTAAGTCCTAATCCGACATGATGGCCTATTTTTGATTCTATTAGGCGTTGGGTCTCTGGTCTAATGGGTACAACTGATCTGGAAAGCAGTATGGAGATTCCTTAGAAAACTTGGATTGGAACCACCATTTGACCCAGCTATCCCACTCTTTGATATATACCCAAAAGACTTAAAAACAGCATACTACAGTGACACAGCCACTTCAATGTTTACAGCAGCTCAATTCACAATAGCTAAACTGTGGAACCAACCTAGATGCCCTTCGATAGATGACTGGATAAAGAAACTGTGGTATATAAACACAATGGACTATTACTCAGCAATAAAAGAGAATAAAATTATGGTATTTGCAGGTAAATGGATGGAGCTGGAGAATATCATGCTAAGTGAAGTAAGCCAATCCCAAAAAACCAAAGGCAGAATGTTCTCTCTGATAAGTGGATGCTGATCCATAATGTGAGGGAGGACACAGGAAGAATGGAGGAAATTTGGTCACGGGGTGGGCGCAGGGAGGGGGCATGGGGACAGTAAAGATGGTGGAATGAGATGGACATCATAGCCCTAGCTTTATGTATGACTGCATGTATGTTGTGATTCTACATCACATACAACCAAAGAAATGAAAAGTTGTGCTCCATCTGTGTACAATGAATCAAAATGCATTCTGCTATCATGTATACCTAAGTAGAATAAATAAATTAATTATATTTTAAAAAACAGCATACTACAGTGATGCAGCCACTTCAATGTTTATAGCAGCTCAATTCACAATAGCTAAACTGTGGAAGCAACCTAGATGCCCTTTGATAGATGACTGGATAAAGAAACTGTGGTATATATACACAATGAAATATTACTCAGCAATAAAAGAGAATAAAATTATGGCATTTGCAGGTAAATGGATGGAGCTGGAGAATATCATGCTAAGTGAAGTAAGCTAATTGCCAAAAAGCAAAGGCCAAATGTTCTCTCTGATAAGAGGATGTTGATCCATTATGGGGGAGGGAGCATGGGAAGAATGAAGAAACTTTGGTCAAAGGGGAAAGATGGGGAGGAGAAGATGGGGGTAGGAAAGATGGTAGAATGAGATGCCCTAGGTACATGTATGACTGCACATATGATGTAACTCTATATGTGTACCACCAGACAAATGAAAAGTTGTGCTCCATTTGTGTATAATGAATCAAAATGCATTCTGCTATCATGTATACCTAATTAGAATAAATTTTTAAATAAAAGAAGAAAAAGCAAATAATTCAAGACTATCCAGAATGGGGAAAAATAAGTAGCAAATTACGCTAAGAGCAAACCTTCAATGCCTCAGAAGCAGCAGAGAATTTGGAGAAGTGATTTGTTCAAAGTCATCTAGCTAAAAAGAAGCAGACTCAGGACTAGAACTTATTTATTATTTCATTCCCTTAGCAGGAAATCCTGCTGTGTGCCAGGGGAGGCACCAAAAATACTTAAATAGATAAAATTTTCCTTTGCTCTAAGTAGTTGACAGGGTGGGAGTATCAAGGGTAGGTAAGGGACAGCTATAGACTTTACTAAAGCCATTAGTGTACATCAGCACAAGACATGATATTTTAAAAATCTCTATTTTATATCTCAAAACTCAGCTAACATTCCATTTTAGAGCTTCAAATCAGAGCAGTATGTAAAAATAGCAAAGAAGTAGCCTTCAGCAAAGGAAACAGAAGGGATCCTGATTTGTAGATTTCCTAACAGTATTTCCACATAATGTAACATCTCACCTGTGACACAGATACATTTTTGCTTCTCTAATGCAGAAAATTATGCATTAGAGAAGGAACAAGAAAAAAAGATGATTTTTTGAGACAGACTTTTCTTTTTCTCCTTCCTTCCTTCCTTCCTTCCTTCCTTCCTTCCTTCCTTCCTTCCTTCCTTCCTTCCTTTCTTTTTTTCTTTCTTTCTTTCTTTCTGACAGTCCAGAATGGACCCAACGCCTGGGCTCAAGCTATCATCCTGCCTCATCCTCTGGAGTAGCTGGGATTATAGACACCTGCCACTGTGCCTTGTACTAATGCATGGATCTTAAACACTGTCAGGTGTATAGGTAGAAATGTGTGATTTGTTTAAATTCCTTTTGCACCTGTTGTCTGCATACGGAAAGTATGTTTTTACAACTGATGCCAAATAAACTTGTACATGAAAAACCTGTTCACTTAGAACATCATGATTAACTGAACATGAGTTTTCAAAGAGACTAGAAAAATTGTGTGGCAATCAAAGAAAGATTACAATGATAAAGTGAGTCTGATGGATGAGGAATTATATTTGTAAAAATGCCAAGTTGTGTGTACAGAAGGACAGTTCTATGAGCAGCTGTGACAGAAGTCTCTGTGATAGGCCCCTGCAGGCAGCTCAGAACCACATTGATGCAAGTTCTTCTGTGTGCTGTAAGGACTGTGAGGGTTATTATACTTTTTTAAAAAAGATATTTTTTAGTTGTTGATGTACACATTATCTTTGTTTTATTTTTATTTATTTTTATGTGTTGCTGAGGATCGAACCCAGTGTCTCACACATGCCAGGCAAGTGCTCTACCACTGAGCCATAATCCCAGCCCCGGATTATTATACTTTTTAAGCATCACAAGTAGTTATTATCACTAGTGTGAAAGGAAACCAACTGACCTATCACACTGTTCTTTATTTTATTTAATTGTTTTGGTATTAACAATCATTGTTCTTTTTTTTTTTAATATTTTTTTAGTTGTGGATGGACACAATGTCTTTATTTTATTGCTTTGTATGTGGTGCTGAGGATCGAACCCAGGGCCTCACGCATGCGAGGCAAGCGCTCTACCGCTGAGCCACAGCCCCAGCCCAACAATCATTGTTCTTAAACAATAGAATTAAATATAAGCTCTGTCAAAAGTTTCCCAAGAGGGTGTTAAGCGAATGTTTAAAATAAAATCTTGAAACGTCTTTACCTATTTGATGAATCTGCAAATACCTTAATTAACCTTGAAGAGTAGGAGGCTTTCATTTTCTACTCACTGACTTTACTGGGATAAATTAAAACAGCAATCCATTGATGTTGAAATGTCAAGGCTAAAATGTCACAGAAACATCAAATTCAGTGAAGTTGCTCTTCTGTTTCAAGAAGTCTAATGATACAGTCATCCGTGTATCTTTAAGGATGTGGATGTGACATTACATTGCAGAGCTTCATGGCTGCAACCTTAACATTTCCTGTCACAGCCCACACAGGAAAGCCAGTTTTCATTTCACTCTTGAAATCACACAGGTAAGTGGGTGGGTATGTGCTCAAACTCACAGATGCATTATTGCATTAATCCAAATCCATTCATCTCATTGCTCTGATTTTTCTTATTTCCTTTGAAACTAAATAATTCTTTACCTACTGCCCTTCATTGCTTAATAATTCAAAGAAAGCACTGGATAGAGTCAAGAACCAATTATTACTTGGCCAATGACTATTCATTTACTTCTTAATGCTTCAATGTCCCTCTTAGTGAAATGTGAATCATAATATCTGGCCCAACTGCACAGATGGCCAGAATAAGAGAAATACTGTCTACGAGAGCACTTAAGATGCTTTGGATGAAAGGCATAAGAATGTTGTAATTTTAAAAAGTAACTGGTACAAAATAAGAAAATGAATGCAGCAAGTAAACAACAGAAGAAATCAAGTCTCGGACACTGTTTTTACTGGCTATTCTCTTTTTTCTTTTTGTCAGCTATCCTCAAAATATTTTTCGGCTCCATAATGGTTGATGTTTATGTGCATCCTGCCAAACAGTGTAACATTCTTTAGGAACCATATTGTAGGGTAACATGGAGGAAGCAATTCACCACTGAGAAACACTTTGACTTCTTTATCTGCCTCCCCTCTCAGTTTATAAACTCTGATATTTGATGTGAACACAAAGGCTCATTTGTTTGGTCTAAATATCTAGATCCGTGGGTGAACTCATTCTAGGAAGGAATGTCATCAAAGTTCACATCTGCTGATTCTGTAGTATGAGGCATCTGACCATTTGCCTCTCCCTAAAACAGTATAGAGCACTTTTCCTACCTGAAAATAAATTGCTCCCATCCAACAAAAATGTATCGAGAATCAACAATGTAGAAGGCACTCTGTTGAACATGGTGGAGAATGCAAAGATGAATGTCAGTTTTTTGCCATAAAGAGGAACTTTACAGGCCCATATTCTTAGATATAGGTCCCAGCCAGAGTCAGTTCTCCTCTTTCTATACTCAGACTTTAAGTGTGGCATGAATGACTAAATAGAAGAATAGGTGTTCTAATGAAGATGTTTCCTATTCTTTTTTTTTTTTTTTTTGGTACTGGAGATTGAATTTAGGAGCACTGGACCACTGAGCCACATCCTCAGCCCTGTTTTGTGTTTTTTTTATGTAGAGACAGGGTTTCACTGAGTTGCTTAGCGCCTCGCTGTTGTTGAGGCTGGCTTTGAACTCGCGATTCTCCTGTCTCAGCCTCCCTAAGTGCTGGGATTACAGGCTTGCGCCCCGGTGCCAGGCTATGTCGAACCACAATAAATCATTTCTAGCCTCTTCACGGTCTAATCCCAAATGTTTAAATGAGAAGGAAAGAAGAATCTAATACTAAAACAAGTTAGACCACAAGGAAGACATATTAAAAGTGAAAAAGAAAAAATTGAGGGAAGGAAAAAGAAAAAGCAATCCGTGAAATCAAAATTTCTATAGAAAACTTAGGAAGAATTCAGTTGATTCTCAACAACTGGAATGAAATAGACAATAACCTTAGTGTTAGTCAGTTTTTCACCACTGTGACAAAATACCTGAGAAAAACAACTTAAAAGAGGAAAATTTCATTTTGGCTCACAGTTTCAGAGGTTTCAGTGCATGAGGGGCTGGCTCCGTTACTTTAGACCTGGAGTGAAGCACAATATTATATTAAGAATATAATATTAAGCACAGTAAGGAGCTGCTCACTTCTTGGCAGAGGAGAACAGGAGAGAGAAAGGAAAGGGCTAAGGACAAGATATAGTCCCCAAGAGCACACCCCCAGGGACCACTCCCTCTGACTAGGTTCCACCTCCTACAGTTTCCACCACTTCCCAATAGTCCACTCAGCTATGACTCAATGGATTCATCTACTGATGAGATCAGAGCCTTCATCACTTCCCCAAATCCCCACATCTAAACATTGCTGCATTGAAGACCAAGCCCTCACATGAGTTTTTAAGGGACACTTTGTATCTAAACCATAAAAGCCTTTGTCGGGGGGATGGTGAAAATTGAATTATAAAAGATTAGAAAAGGGCAGAAGTGGTTTTGGGGACCTTCAGCAGATGCTAGGCCACTTTGGCCAAAGAATGGAATCTTAAATAACATTTCAAAGAATTGTTAGGCATATTATTTGGACAAGGAAGGATAAAAAAATCACCTACCCTAAGAACTCTGTCTACCTGCTGTCTTCATTACTTTATACAGCAGTTCCCCAACTCTTTGATCTCAGGATGTCTTCATACTCTAACTCGTTTATTTATGTAAATTATATCCAATGATACCATATAACATTTTATTTTTTTTTAATTTTTTTGTTGTAGATGGACACAATATCTTTATTTTATTAATTTATTTTATGTGGTGCTGAGGAAAGAACCCTCAGTACCTCAGGCATGCAAGGCAAGCGCTCACCACTGAGCCACAATCCCAACCCCCATATAACATTTTTTTAAATTTAATTATTTTATTTAAATGCGTTTCAAGTCATAGTACACAAACAGCTCAGTTTTTCCATTTCTCTGGTTGCAAACCAGATAACCAGATATAACATTTTAAAACAGAAGTTTCCAAAATATCATTTTGGATCAAGACAACAAAGTGTACTTATTTGTTGTATTTTCACATAAACTCAGTGAAAAGTTCAAGATTTCAAAAAATAATTATCTGAGAATAAAGTTATGGCTATTCTAGTAAATATGGCCAAAGTCATCTTATGAAAAGTACAGAAGTACTGCGAACAAACAAATTTTATTAATTTCTGCAAGTCTACATAAATCTCTCCATAAAATGTACATATTGATACTTTGAACCCACCCTTATAGAAAACACTACACCGCCAGTTATTTTAGTTAGCAGAATGACGATGTCATTAATCAAATACGCTCTGGAAATTTCCATTGCACACTCTTGAAAGACTAAAAGTAAAAATTAAAATCATGTCAATATCACAGTGGAAATAGTTTTGACCTCGGAGATCACTTAAAAGGAGAACCATCGTTTCAGAACTAAAATAATCTATTAATTTTAAGGTCAGTTCTCATTTCATATCACTAACAAACTATTTCCTCTGATGAGTATTTTGTCCTTGTCCCTTTGAGAGCAACTGACCTAAGGTAACCACGGGACTCTAGCAAAAAGCCCCCTGACTCCCTGAGGGCGTTCTGTTTAGCGCTGGGAACTAAAACGCTCTCCTGAGTTTCCACAGAAGGCTGGGTCTAGAAACAAGTCCCAAAGCTGCCACCCGCGCCGCCAAGGCGGGGCCACAGTTGGCAGCAGAGACCGGGCTCGTCCAGGGCTTGGAACAGAAACTGCAGCTGCTGGAAGCGCAGAGCCCGCACCTTGGAGAGGCGAGCAAGAGACCCGCCCTCCGCAGGTAAGCCAGCCCCCGGGAGGCGGGGCTCGGTCCGGTGCTCCCAAGGTAGCCGCGTCTTCACTTTCCCACTGCTTGGTGGGTGGCCTCCCAGGGCCTACGCGGGAACTCCCGGCGCGCAAATTCCCCCACCCACAACGCTCCTCCGCGCACCCTAGGCAGGCGCCTCATTTGTGCACTCGCTGGGGCCACCCTGGCACCGTGGAGAGCGAGAGTCGGAGTGTCGCCGAGATTTCAGAGGGCGCCAGAGACAGAGGGTCCGGAAGTCTCAGGGACCACCAAGCAACAGGGCTCTGGACCCGGGACTGTTGGAACATGTGCCGGGGGATACAGGTGCGGGGCCCAGCGGCGGGGCTTGGGGGGCGAGGGAGAGGTTACCCGGGGAGATACTGGTGTCCGGCTCGACCAACCGGGTGGATTCCATTGCAGAGCGGAGGGTTGTCGCGGCAAGTGTCCAATCTGCCCTAGGCAGAATTCTAGGGCGCAGCATTTATCTCCAAGCACTCCCACCTGGGGTTCTTTCCCCGAGGGAGTCGGGTCCTGACGACCGAAACCGCGCGTGGGGCGCAGTCGCGCGGTGGCTTTGAGTACAACAGGTCGGTGACTCAGTTACCACTGAAACTCTGAGATGCTGAGCTTGGGGCTTTTTTTGATGTGTTTTTTTGTTTTTTGTTTGTTTAGTTTGTTTGACGGTTGCCAGACTATGTTTACACTTCTGATTCTACTCAGCCAACTGCCCACAGTTATCTTCGCATTTCCTCATTGCACAAGAGGTCTAAAGGATACGAGGCATGCAGGAGAAGAAGGTAAGAATGACTGTAGTTCCCGAGAAAACCCTTCTGGAAACTGGAGCCATATATCACAGATCTCTAGTGAGAAAGTGTGGTATTTGAAATTACATGTCGCCATGAACCGTGGAAGTGTTAAAATATCCTTTAGTTTAATCTGTAGCTTATTTGGTAATGTGGGCTTTCATGTTCTTTACAGTGTATACGAATTTATCTGTTTCCTTTGACAAATATATGTTTAAGACTTGGTTTGTGGTTAACTAAATGGAAATCCTATTTCAACTTCCCTTTTCCTAAATGAAGCTAGATGGCAATTATAATGAACACGATTATTTGTTCTTCTAGGAAAGATGGACAGGGAGTCCAGGATCTAGTCTGGACTTGTATTTGTACTCTGGGGATGAAACCCAGGGCCTCATGCAGGGTAGGCAAGCACTCTACCACTGTGCCACTCTCCCTCAGCCACCTTGCCTGGACTTGTTATGAGACCTTGAGCAAGGTACTTAATCCCTTTGGACTTAAATGTTTTCCTCTGTAAAATGATGAGGAAGGAGGCAGAATGATCTCGCAAGTCTTTTCCTACTTTCAAATGTCCAGTTGTCTAGATAAAGGTAGATGGTTGAGACATTAGGTTTGGTGCTTGCTAACCTAGAAGTACATGCATTTTAAGTTCGTCATAATCAGATTAGTTCCTGCCAAGTTAAAAGCCTAACCTAGCAAAACCAGAAAAGAAAAAAAAATGCCTTTGGGTGTCAGCATTCTTCTCCTTGTCTAGTCATTGTGCTTCTCCACCCAGTGCCAGCACTTTGTACTTTTCCACATATTCTTGTTCCTTATCACTTCTCTTCAGGTCCTACTCACAGCTTATTTTCATTTGAAAAGGATCTCTTCCTATCTTAATAATACAGCTGTGTGTCTATGTTAAGATAGGGCAATCCTTTAACCTAGAGAAAATTTTAATGACAAAATTCTAGGCAATTGAATAGGCTAGCTGGTGGGATAGGGAAAAATTTTGGAAGGAAAGAGATCCTTCTTGGTACCTCCCAAGTCACACCATATATGTAATTTCATCCCTATATAAAGTTGATGGTCCCTATTCAGTAGGACTAGATGATGCATCCCAGAATGATTGAGTGTACCCATTCATTCACATGACTTGGTATAAAAGTTACTTTCAAGGACATCAAAATTATGGAAGGAATTTAGAAATCGTGTTTGAGTGTGGAGAACTACAGATGTCGGCGGGAAATGAAAATGAGGGATCCTACACATTTGAAAAGACAATTTGTTTAGCCAATAACTACATTATGAACACACAGTATGTCAGGCCCTATGCTAGGTACTAGAGATGTAGAAATGAGGTACTGTTATCCCTGCCATGGATACCTTCTTCATCTGGTGGGGGAGGCAGGGTATAAACAGATAATTTCCAAAAGCTTTGTAATAGAGGTAGAGACAGAGAACCCTGGGAGCAGAGGAGAGTGAAAAGCAGTAACCTTGCTCTAGGAAAGAGTTGTATGATACACAGGCAGTGCTTTCCATCTAAAACAGGACATAATAAATGGAGGTATGAAGAGTAGAAGAGTCCCCCCTTCTCTGCAGGGGATATATTCTAAAACCCCCAGTTGATGCCTGAAATCTCAGTACTGAACTCTATATGTCAGCACTGCAAACCACAAAAGTTGATCTGATAACCAAGATGCCTACTAAGTTACTAATGGGCAGGTAATGTATACAGTGTGGATACTCTGAACAAAGGATGATTCAAATTCTGGGCAAGACTGAGCTAGAGTGGGAGATTTCATCATTGAACCCAGAGTGACATATAACTTAGAAATTGTCTGTTTCTGGAATTATCCATTTAATATTTTCAGACAATGGTTGAGCCTAGTTAATTGAAACTATAAAAAGTAAAATTGTTAATAAAGGACTACTACTACAACTGAAAAGCAGGGGACAGGTACCTCTAGCTAAATTCTAATAAAGTCTTAGAATGGAGTTGAAATCACTTAAAAGGAGCTTATTTAGAAAACATGGAATGATAGAAGAGATGAAGAGAAGTGGAATATTTGGGTGGAGGGATTTACAACAGTAGAATGCATAGACAGTCTTTTAGGATAGTCTAAAATAAGAAAAACAGACAAGGGAAGAGAATCCTAAGAAAACGGATGCAAAAGACCAATACTTCCTTCAGGTGCAGTCAAGGGGAAAATAGGGGTTCTCACTAGAAGCCACGGGCACTCCAGGGGCAGGGAAGTTCACTTCTTTCCAATTAGAAACAAATTCGAGGTTTACTTAGATTCCAAATGACAAAGGACATTATTTCTCCTGATGTAGGAAAACATTTGGCCTGATACTGAAGGTTAAGTCTAAGGTTAATCACTGACAGAAACAGTACTTTCACACAGGGAAACATCAAACATCAGCCCCCAGAAGACACATTTAATACAGTATCAACAATAATATTTTGATTAATCGTAAATATATTCATCACATTGGTATAAATATAATTTAAAGAAAAATAAAAATGTCTATGGCACTCTATTTTTTATTTTATTTTCAAGTTTAAAAATAGCTATAGCTAGGCAAGGGTCACATACCTGTAATCCCAGCTACTTGTAGGTTGAGACAGGAGGATCATAATAAATTCAAGGCCAGCCTAGTTAATTTAGTGAGACCCTGTTTCAAAATAAAAAGGGGTTGTGGATGTAGCTCAGTGGTAGAACACTTGCCTAGCATGTGTGAGGCCCTGGGTTCAATCCTCCATACTGGAGGAGAAAAGGGGGGAGAAAAAGAGTAAAGATTAGGGCATATCTGAGAAGGAGCAATATGGAGGTAGATTTCTTATTTTCCTTTCTGAAATTAGATTCTATGCAGTAAATATGGCCAAGTTAAGCAAGGTATGAGTTGCTTCATCACTAGTCTAATACTTTAAGCCAACACAAGTTGAGTAATACCAGATTATATCTATGAATTGCTTCCATTGGTTGAGTTTAGGTCCAAGAGTTTCTCCCCACAATAGGAAAAATGAGTTCGTTGATTTTTTTTTTTTTTTTTTTTTTGGTATCTTCTATGTGCCAGGCACCTACATCCATGCTTTAATGGAGTGGGGAGAACAGAGTGATAACAGATAAATAAGTGAAGCACATAGAACACCAGATCGTGCCAACGCCATGGAGAAAAGCAGAATATGGACAGGGAGTGCCCAAGGTGGGTGGCTAGGGATGGGGATTCAAGGTAACAGTGAACAAAATCCGGAGGTGTGAGGGCAAAGTGAAAAAAGAAAGTTCTATTCAAAGAAAAGAGCAAGGACAAAGGCAGCAGAGAACCAAGTGTGCTGGAAGCCAGCATGATGTGGTGATGACAATACATGAGGGAAAGTGGAGAAGATGAGGTCAGAGGGGTAAGAGCTTGGGGATCTGGGTGCATCGGGCCTTTAGACCATCTGAAGGCCTTTGGCTTTTATTCTTTGGGAGGTGAGATTGTCATTAGGTTTTTAAAAAGCAAAGTAGGGGGTTGAGTGTTTTATCATATATTGAAGATAGAGCAAAATAAAGGAAACAAAGTGGGGAGGATCAGATATCATAAAGATATAGGAAAGAGCAGCAGAGTAGGAGATATGAGAGGGAGAGGGGACGAACAGGAAAGGAGAGGAGATATGGAATGAATTTTTAAAAATCATGCTACGTGCATATATGAAAATACCACAGGGAATGTCGCCTTTACATATAAATAGAAAGAACCAATCAAAAATAAATAGATGAGCCGGGTGCAGTGGCACACACCTGTAATCCCAGCATCTGGGGAGGCTGAGGCAGGAGGATCACAAGTTCAGAGCCAGCCTTAGCAAAAGTGAGACACTAAGCAACTCAGTGAGACCCTGTCTCTAAATAAAATACAAAATAGGGCTGGGAATGTGGCGCAGTGTCCAAGTGCCCCTGAGTTCAATTCCTGGTACCCAAATAAATAAATAAATAAACTAGTCATGGTAGGGCATGGCCTATAATCCCAGCAACTCAGGAGACTGAGGCAAGAGGATCACAAGTTCAAAGCCAGCCTCAGCAATTTAACAAGGCCCTATCTCAAAATAGAAACTTGAAAAAGGACTGGGCCTTTTATACATCATAATTTTTTTAAACTTATTTATTAAAAGACAAAATGAGAGGCTGGGTTGTGGCTCAGTGGTAGAGTGCTTACCTCTCACGTGTGAGGCACTGGGTTCAATACTCAGCACCACATAAAAATAAAATGAATCAAATAGAGGTATTGTGTCCATCTACAACTAAAAAAAAAAAATCTTAAAAAAGAAAATGAACATTAATAAGCACGTAAGTCAGTTTTGACAAATGTATACACCCATAGAACCATGGTGATCTTGCCCATCACCCCCCAGGAGTTTCTGCAGGCCAGCAAAACACTCCCTTGGGGCAATAGAGCCCTCCATTAGGGCTAGCACTGGGGGAACCTTGGGAGCGGTCTGGGAGTGAGAAAAGTGACTCTGAGTGCTCTGTAATATGCTTATAGATATCTGATTGTGATCTTTCCTTTTACTATTTTGTGAATTTGAAAAGTTTTAAGTAAAATGCCAATTTATAAAATAAATAAATAAGAAGGGCCAGGGATGTGGCTCAGTGGTTAAGCACTTCTGGATTCAATCCCCAGCACTCCTAAAATAAATAGATAAATAAATAAATAAGAAAGAAAGAATGAATGAATTTGGGACCAGCCTGGGCAATTTGGCAAGACCCTGTCTGAAAATAAAAAATAAAAAGAGGTGGGCATGTTGGGGCTGGGATTGTAGCTCAGTGGTAGAGCACTTGCCTCGAAATGTGTGAGGCCCTGGGTTCAATCCTCAGCACCACATAAAAAGAAATAAAATAAAGACATTGTGTCCATCTACAACTAAAAAATATATTAAAAAAAGAGGTGGGCATGTAATGTAGTGGTTAGAGCGGCACTGGGATCCATCTCCAGTAAGACTGATTGATTCATCCATCAATAGATAGATGTCTCTGGCTATTTTTTTTTTAATATATAATTTTAGTTGTAGACAATGTCTTTATTTATTTATTTTTATGTGGTGCTAAGAATCGCACATGTGCTAGGCAAGTGCTCTACCACTGAGCTACAATACCAACTCTGGCTATTGTTTTAGAAACTGCATGTAGAAGAACAAGGAGACCACTTAGAATTCCTTTGTAGGAGTTCCAGTTAGTGTTGAGAGGCTTGGAAATATTTTCATTCTATGCTTTCATTGCTGAAAGCATTAAAATCTACAAGAAGACAAAGAAGGAGAAAGAACAGAATTATTTAATCACACTGATCCTCCATCCCCTTTCTATTACCATTCTGGGGCAAGAAACTACAATTTACCACTCACACTCCACAAATACTTGGGAATCAAACTGGCAGGAAAAATAGGTTTATTCTAAGCCAGCTTTGAAGAAAAATAGAGAGGACTTACTCTCAAATCACCATCTTCAGAGAACACAAGGGCAAGGAAAGCTTTTATGAAAGAGGAGGAAGTTAAGTGGGACACAGGGCAGGAAATAAACATATACAGAGTTAAGTTAGAGAACTTGTCGGTCTGGCCTTCCTTGGTGTCTGGGGTGATGGGCAGCCCTTCAGCCTTTATTCTTAGTGTGAAGAAGTTGAGAAGTTACAACAATTTGGAACTTTTAATTCTCAGTAAAAAGAAGTTGCCCTTAATTTCAAAGGGAGTCTGTTTCACTTTTAGGATAAAACACCTATCACCTATTATCCCATCCTAGCTTCCCCCGTAGTCCCAATAGCCCATATGTTACTTATAACATAGAAATTGACACACCAGAATAGTCCTTGGCCAAAATAAATATAATGTGAATCACATAAATAATTTTAGAACTTTTAATAGGCACCTTTTTAAAAGTAAAAGAAATAGGTGACATTAATTTAATAATGTATTTAATTTAACCCAATATCCAAAATGTCATTATTTCAAAGTATAAACAATATTGAGATTTTTCACACGTCACATTCCTTTTTCTCCCCAGTGTCTTTGAAATCCTCTTTGTATTTATATTTAAAGCACATATCAAATCAGACTATCCCCCACCCCCCATACTAGGGGTTAAACCCAGGGATGCTCTACCACTGAGGGAGCTACATCCCCAGACCTTTTCATTTTTTATTTTGAGACAGGGTCTCACTAAATTTCTGAGGCTGACCTAGAACTTATGATACTCTTGCCTCAGCCTTCTGAGTAGCTGGAATTTATAGGCATGCACATCCAGTAGGACTAGCCACATTTGAAGTGCTCACTAGCCATAAATTGCCAGTGTCTACTGTATTGGACGAAACAGCTCCAAAAGATTCAGACCTTTTTAGATAGATCATTAATTTGTAGAAAAAAATATCAAAGGCAAGACAAGATGTGACCATTCTCAAGAGGATAAGAATAAAGGGGCCAGGCGCAGTGGCACAAGCCTGTAATCCCAGCACTTAGGGAGGCTAAGACAGGAGAATCATGAGTTCAAATCACGAGTTAAACCCTCAGCAACCGCGAGGCACTAAGCAACTCAGTGAGACCCTGTCTCTACATAAAATACAAAATAGGGCTGGAGATGTGGCTCAGTGGTTGAGTGCCCCTGAGTTCAATCTCCAGTACCAAAAAAAAAAAAAAAAAAAAGAATAAATGGCTTACCTGAGGTCATTTACAAATTAGTATTAGTTTTCCAGACCATGATTTCTCAGGAACTCTCTTCTGACTGCCCACCTTAATATATTCTTCCTTTGGTAATGGTTAGCATTGAGAAGTGTCATCACTTTTAAGTTCTTTTAATTGTTTTGATGTAGTTGTCAGAAATTTCTAAATTCCAATCTAGGTAATATAATTTGGAGCAAAATCACTTGAACCTTGTTTGGTTGACACCAGAATGAATTTAAAGTTTGTGGGTTTTGAAAATGCTATCACGGTGGAATGTTCTGGTTTTGTGTTAGTCTGTACTTTGACCTTATTATGTTTACTATTGACCTACCCAGCAAATATAGATGGTGTCCCCTAAGGCACTGCAGCATGTTTTGGGGGTAGGGTAAAGGGAGTCACTCCTTTGGCAAAAGCTGAATGTCTTTTAATTAATCATATAATTGATGTATTTTAATAATTTAAAGTCTATACTTTTGTTTTAATATAAGCTTGAATAAGACATATTTAAGATAAAAGTATTAATTTGTAATTTTAAAACTTAAAGACATTGTGGTGATTATTTAATTCAATTCCTAATTTTGCAAATGAGGAAATGACATCCCAGAGATATAAATGTCTTATCCCAGTACACACAGCTGAAAGCTCAAATCAATCAAAACCAAGAGTTTGTCTTCCCACTCTCAGTCCAGTACTTTGTCTATTATACCCCACTAATTTTTCTTAATCAAGATTATAGGGAAACCAGCCTTTGGAAATAGAGTAGTCTGATCTGTCATTTATTGAAAAAGTAATTGTCCGGAGGGAAAAGTGATATTTGAATAATTTCCATTTAGACTAATAATTTGGGGCATAACTAAGCCAAGTATTTTCTGGAATCATGTTAGTTTTTATACTTCATATTTCTCAGAAATCATTCTTACTGATGCTATTTTTTAAAGTCAGATTTTAAAGCCATACAAGAAATTTGGTATAATTTAACCACAAAAGAGAGCTATTTATTTTTCTACAACTGAAACAGAAATTTTCTGCCTTATGCTTATCAATGTTTGAAATCTTTTTTTTTTTGTTGTTTCTTTATTAAAGTTTTTACATCAAAAGAAGAAGCAAACTTTTTCATACATCGCCGCCTCCTATATAACAGATTTGATTTGGAGCTTTTCACTCCTGGTGACCTAGAGAGAGAATGCATTGAAGAGCTTTGTAATTATGAGGAAGCCAGAGAGATTTTCATGGATGACGATAAAACGGTAATTTGGTTGATGATGTTAATTAGCTGGAAAGTTATTAAACTGTACTTAAGACAGTAGCACTTTCCATCATTATAGATTTTATGCTTTAAACAAAATTAAGGTTGTATACCTGTTATCTCTTTCTACTTCCTTAAAATGCTAATTACCCTATTGAGGCTTGACTTTATACTTAATTACCTGGGTTTATAGTAATTAGCAGGTTATGGGCTATGCTGTGATTTTGTGTTTACTGTCTATTATATTTAATAACAATCTCAGAACAGAGTGAATTAAACTTCAAGATACTTTTTTGTTTTGTTTCGTTTTTTGTTTTTGTGGTGCTGGGGATTGAACCCATGGCTTTGTGCATACGAGGCAAGCACTCTACTAACTGAGCTATATCCCCAGCTCCAAGACATTATTTGAGGGGTATGAGTGATATCTCAATGCAGAGCACTTGCCTAGCAACCACAAGGCCCTGAATTCAATTCTAGCACCCACAAAAAATAAAAAAGTGTTACTTGAGTTAGTGCTCTGACTCAAGCTTCAGTCATTTAAGACTCAGAACAACTTTTCCTCAATGATCTTAACGTTTTTTTTTATTATCCATATTTATATTTCACGTAATTTATTAACAATCTACTACATACCAGGTACACCGAGGATACAAAATCTGTAGTCCCTGTATTCAGGAGTTTATTTTTGGTCTATCTGTGTAATTTAAGGGAAATCTTTTTAGAAATTCTACCTTAGAATGTAATTAAATCCTATCTGTCACCTGGGCACAGTGGCACTCGCCTATAATCTCAGCAACTTGGGAAACTGAGGCAGGAGGATTCCAAGTTCAAAGCCAGCCTCAGCAATTTAGCAAGACCCTGAGTCAAAATAAAAAATAATCTGGGCAGGATGGCCCACACCTGTAATTCCAGTCACTTGGGAGGCTGAGACAGGAGTATTGCAAGTTTGAGGCCATCTTCAGCAATCTAGACCCTCAGCAATTTAGTGAGACCTTCTCTCAAAACATGGATAGGACTGGGCTGAGGTTGTGGCTCAGTGGTAGAGTGCTTACCTAGCATGTGTGAGGCACTGGGTTTGATTCTCAGCACTGTGTATAAATAAAGTCCATTGACAACTAAAAAAATATTTTAAGAGCCGGGCGTGGTGGCTCAAGCCTGTAATCCCAGCACTTAGGGAGGCTGAGGCAGGAGAATTGCGAGTTCAAAGCCAACCTCAGCAATGGCGAGGTGCTAAGCAACTCAGTGAGACCCTGTCTCTACATAAAACACAAAATAGGGCTGGGGATGTGGCTTAGTGGTGGAGTACCCCTGAGTTCAATCCCCAGTACCCAAAAAAAAAAAAAAAATTTTACGAAAATCAGAGAGAGGGATGCAGCTCAATGGTAAAGCATCCCTGGATTCAATCTAGTACCCGAAAAGGTTAGTAAATAAATAACAAAAAGGGGTGAGGGTATAGCTCAGTGGTGGAGCACCCTGGTGCTCAATCTACGATACAAAAAATTATCTTCTCTGTTAATCTTGATAACATAGATAATACTGTGCCTGTTATCTTAAGGAATGTTAAGTGACCCAGATTCTTCACTTTACTTTTGTAGATCAAATAACTCCTGCTCCTTCTCCTCTTCCTCAAGCATTCTGTTTTATTTTTTACTCAATAAGAAGTTCCCCAGGTATCCTTCAAAGACAGGTAGCAATAGATACAACCTTGTTCTTTATTCTTCTATAATTGTGCCCAGCCTTCCATTTCCTGTATTTACCACATCTATTAAAGTTTTTACACAAATCCATTTTCTAATTTTATCCTGGTTTCTTAAAATTTACTTCTATTCTTTCAAGTACTACCGAACTTAAACTGTCTCAGGGATGTTTTACCAAGTCAATAAATGCCTTTCAATAAAATCTCCTATCAAACTGTGGGCCCCCTAGCATAGAAGAATTCAGACCCGTTTCAAACACTAGGTCCTTGGCCTCAATCTCCACCTTTGGTGCCTTCGCCAACACTCAAAAACGATTGTTTCCCAAGGCCTTAGTGAGGGCCCCAGTCAAGTAAGGGAGAATAGCAGGGCATGGTATAGAGGGTGGGGACTGGAAATAGTTCCTTAACCAATTAAGCAGACATAGTGACAGTCCTGAAGAATAGTGTTTTAATTTGAGTGAGTCACACCTTCCAGCTTGAATGAGCTGGTGTCTTACCTGTGGCACATGCCAAGTGTTTACCACCCCTAGTTTGGGTCATTGGGAGCAAATGAAATGATAATAAATTACATAAATTTGGAAATTTTACCTTTTTCTTAGATGACATTTTGGCAGAAATATTCAATTAAAGGACCAGCCACAAAATCAGGTAAGGCAAGAATTGATAAAATTTAATGTTTTCCTTGTCCTCTCTCTGTTGTAATATACTTTAGTTTTCATTGTTTGAGTTTGGCTGTTGCTCAACATACATACCTTATAAATCCAAGAAAGATTTCTCAATTGTACGTTGGGTTATCTGAGACAAAGAAGGCTACATTCATCATTCATCTACTTACACACTGAAAATCAAGTTTGGTGAGATATCAGGGAAATGAGATAATGGGCTTAAAGCTGTCTTAAACAGCTCAGCTAAGTCAAGACTTGCACAGAATATGCTTTGGTTTCAAGTAGTAAACTATTTTAAATTTTTCTTCCTTTTTTTTTTTTTTAAACCATTATAAGTGAATGGAAGGGCTGGGATTGTAGCTCAGCGGTAGAGCGCTTGCCTCGCATGCGTGAGGCCCTGGGTTCGATCCTCAGCACCACATACAAAGCAATAAAATAAAGACATTGTGTCCATCTACAACTAAAAAATAAATAAATAAATAAGTGAATGGAATACTTACATTAGGAAAATTAAGATTGCTGGATAGGGCTATAGGGCTGGGGTTTAGTTCAGTGGTAGAGCACCTGCTTAGCTTATGTAAGGCTACATTCAATCCCCAGCTCCAGGAAAAAAAAAATGTTAGATAGAACTAAGTACCTTCTAGAAACAGGAAATGCTTTTTCTTATCTGTATTTGCCATCTCTAACTGCCTTTTAAAATTGTTTTAATTGGCACATAATGTACCTATTTCTGGGGTACACTGTGATATCTTAATACATAAATATAATGTGTAATGATTAAATCAAGGTAATAACATATCTATCACTTCAAACATTTGTCATTTCTTATTAATAATACTCAAAATCCTCTTTTCTAAGTATTTTGAAATACATGATAGATTATTAACTATAGGCACCCTGTTGTGCTATATAGAACACTAGAGTTTATTCCCCATTCCTCCTAACTATAATTTTGTATCTATTAACCAAGATTTCCTATTCCTCCCTCCTCTTTTCTCTTTGAGCCACTTTTGGCTGCTTTTTATATTATACACACACACATACACACACACACATTTTGCCATTTTTTTAAATAGATAACCTTCTTTCTATAGGTAACATCTCCCTATAGAAGATTATATTGCATAGCTACACCAAGTTGCTTAATAAGTGTATCTTAGTAGTTGATGCCAAAATGTATAGTTGAGTAAAGAATGTTTATCCCACTTAGTATTGGATATGATTTTAATATGACCTATTTAAAGTAAACGGGCACTGGATATGTAGCTCAATGTTAGAATGTTTACATAGCATGCACAAGGCCCTGGATTCTGTCCCAGCACTGCCAAAAATTAAAATAACAAAATAAACAAAAGCCAGGACAGTGGCATATGCCTGTATTCCCAGCTGCTCTGGAGGCTGAGGCAAGAAGATCACAAGTTCAAGGCCAGCTTCCACAATTTAGCAAGACCCTGACTCAAAATAAATTCAAAGTAAGACAAAAATGAAAAGGGCTGGCGGGGTAAGTGGCACATGTCTGTAATCTCAGCAGCTCAAGAGGCTGAAGGAGGAGGATTGCAAGTTCAAAGCCAGCCTCAGCAGCTTAGTGAGACCCTAAGCAACTTAGTGAGACTCTGTCTCTAAATAAAATATTTTAAAAATGGGTTAGGTATGTGGCTTAGTGGTTGAGCCCCCTTAGGTCCAATCACCCGTACCAAAAATAAGTAAAATTTTAAAAAATAAATAAAAAGAGCTGTAGATCAGTGGTAAAGTGCCCCTGGGTTCAATCTCCATTAAAGAGAGAGAGAGAGAGGGATCATTTAAATTTTTTTCAGGTAGGTTCTCTAGCACAAAAAGAAATCAGTATCAATGATTAGATGCTTAATAATATGTTAAATTTGTTTAAATCATAGATGATGCATTTCAGTTATTGTATTTGTTATTTTTATGATTTCTTTTAAGATGGTAACAGAGAGAAAATCGATGTTATGGGCCTTCTGACTGGATTAATTGCTGCTGGAGTATTTTTGGTTATTTTTGGATTACTTGGTTACTATCTATGTATTACTAGGTGTAACAGGCAACCATATCCAAGGTAAGTAACAAATAAAAATACTTGATTCATTTTTGCACATTCTATATTGCTATTTAAAAATGAATCAAAGCCAGGTGCGGTGGCTCACGCTTGTAATCCTAGCACTTAGGGAGGCTGAGACAGGAGAATCACAGAGTTCAAAGCCAGCCTCAGCAATGGCGAGGTGCTAAGCAACTCAGTGAGACCCTGTCTCTACATAAAAGACAAAATAGGGCTGGGGATGTGGCTCAGTGGTCGAGAGCCCCTGAGTTCAATCCCCAGTACCAAAAAAAAATAAGAAAGAAAGAAAAGAAAAATAAAAATGGCTAGGGATATAACTCTGCCATTCTCTGAGTTCAATCTTTGTGGGTTCCCTAAATTCAATTCCCAGTACCACAAAAAAAAAAAAATTTTTTTTAATGTTAAAATGGCAATTTTATGATAAATAGGTTTTGCCACCAAATCTTTTTTTTAAACTGGAAAAGCAAAAGTAAGAGCTTAAGGCAACAGATGTAGAATTAAGATTCATGTATTAGAGGATAAGAGTCAAAGTTGTGAGAGTAGGCAAGTTCTCTGAATAATTAAAGGACAGAAGGAAAAGGACAGTGTCTTACAGGATGCCCCCCACTAAGTGTGCAAAACAAAGAAGGGGAGCCAGCAAGAAGGGCAGGAAAAGAAGGAACATAAATTGTAATTCTAACCCACGCTGAAATTCTTGGAAAGTTCCCTGAGGCATTATGTGACCTATGGGCAAGGACTAAGTTGTTTGTGTCTATAAATTCTGTAAAACGTTGAGAAGTGAAAGCAAGTAAACAAGAATTTGTCTAATTTTTCTTAAGCCACTATCTTTAAGCTGAAAACCTATGTTAATTTTCCTTATTCAATACATGGGAACTGAACAAGGTCTTTTCATTTTGTGGAATTTCTAAGATTTTATTCACTGTAGCTTTATTCATCAGTGAGAGGAATCCACAGATTAATTAAAACATAGGCAAAATTTGTCTTTGGAGATTCTTCTTGAAATCTATCTTTCCTTTTCTCCTACTCTATTCATAATGTTTTTCAAAGAAAGCTCTTGGGGCTAAAGTTGTAGCGTGGTGGTAGAGCGCTTGCCTAGCATGTGGGGGGCACTGGGTTCGATCTTCAGCACCACATAAAAATAAGTAAATAAATAAAACAAAGGTATTGTGTCCATCTACAACTAAAAAAATTTAACAACAACAACAAAAAAGCTCTGTATGTTCGTATATTTAATAACTGCATTCAGGCTAGGGGTGTGGCTCTGTGGTAGAGCACTTACCTAGCAGGTGCAAGGCCTGAGTTCTATCCCCAGCACTAAGGAAAAAAAAATCACTCAAGGTCTGTGTTATCTATGATAGCACGTGCATTATTCAGTGTCTTCATGCTTGATGGTTTCTTCTCTCTTCTCTGCTTTTCTTTATTTTTCTACTTTTCTACACCACTATGTCCTTCTTATTTTGTTCCTTTTCTTCCCCCCATACACATTCATAGTTTCTTCCCTGCATGAGGGTAAAAACAAAATTCAAATTCATGGGGAGGCTGGGCAAGTTGATGTGCTAGCAGTTCCAGCTACATGGGAGACTAGGGCAGGAGGATCACTTGAGCCCAGGGGTTCAAGGCCAGCCTGGGAAACATAGTGAGACCCCCATTTAAAATAAATAAACAAACAAACACACACATACCACATGGGGGTTAAATGGTGGCATGATTATGGCATATCTTCTGTGTATGTCATTGTGAAATGTAAAACCCTGTATATCTCCTTTTAAAAGTAAGATTAGTTAAACTTAATATTAGTCCAATGTAACCAGTGTAGTGTACAAATCATTTTTCATCCATTGTGTCTGATCCTCTGAACTCTTGAGTTCTAGAGGACATTTCAAGAGAGGTTTACTAGACATGCTCTTTTAAATATTAAAGAGCTCTTTTTACTAAAGTGCTTTGCATTTATT
>PVHX01014971.1:0-48396 GCA_004024805.1 Geosciurus inauris | reverse complement strand
AGGAGGAGGAGGAGGAGGAGGAGAAGAGGAGGAGGAGGAGAAAGAAAGAGGCACACATGACTTGGCTAGGAGGTGCCTCTTTGCACTTGTATGGAGATGCACAATAAACACAGGTTAACCTTGAACTGACTGCCACTTAATACTAATCAAAACCTTGATTTAGAGAACAATTATGTATTAAAGATTTCTTAAAGGAAATAAAACAAACATTTCTTTTAGAATTCTGCTCCTATACTCCAATAGCCAGGAGTCAGATGCTTTTGACTTTTCCTACAATTGCCAACACACTAGGGTGACACCATCGGCTTCTTATAAGGAACAGCCAAAGCAACTAGCCACTATGCAGAACAGTGCACGCTGGATCACATTAGTGTGTTCTTTTGAGATTCATGAAGGAATTTTCTCTCAGGTATTAGGAAAAATGTTTTGTTTTTTGTTTTGTTTTTGTGAACTACTCATTTGTTTATCTCATGGACACCACCAGTCATATCATCTGATTGCATGGAAGTCTAAATACTGAATCATGTTATGCTCTCTTCCCCACCATAATTACAGTACAGGACCTTGTGGCATGCATTTTATCATTTGGATTCTCATTTGCTCTCTGTCCTGATTTCCACATTCACTTTAATTTATTTATCCTATTGTATGGAGTTAACTTATAATACAATCATATATGTTAACAGTTATTTTAACAATTATAGTAATAGGTAACTATCAGCACTTTTGTTGCAGGTACCTACAATGAATGTTTAAAAATCACAAAACTTCCATTTTATGCTTTATGCAATCAATATCTCAATTTTTGAAATATTTACTTTTATAAAGCTACCTAAACCATTGTATAACCATTTGCACTATAAGCTACACCACAGCAAATCCTATTTTTAACTCAGTACTGTGGTGCATGGGCTTACATAATTCAGCTATTTAAAAACATAATCATTTATATATTGGATTCTGCTTTTAAAACATGATAAAAAAGAGATTTGAAATATAAGAAATAAATAGACTGTCCAAATTTATTAGTCCAAGTACTTCTGAGGCTAACAGAGAAAGTCAGCCAGATTTCCTTTTCCTACACTGTTTTGGTTGGCTTGCCTCAAGAATATAGTATGTTTACCAAATGATATTTTTCACATGAGAGCAAAAAAATTGAAAGATAAATTCTTTGGCTAACAGCCTTTCATTCTCAAATTCAGGCGTGAGCTGCTTTACGCACTGCCTGTATAGTCTGTAAGTCTGTCTGTAAGTCTCAAATGTGACAAGACACAAAGACGATGCCATGCATGCCATAGCCCACCAAGCCACTGCTGCTCTCCACACTGCCTGCCCCTTGTGCTCTCAGGCCATCAGCCTCCACAGGAAGCAGCACATATATATGTTAAGGCACTTGGGAACCAGCAGAAGTCTTGCTGCACAGAGAAAATTCCAAAGAAACCATGAAGTAATTTAAGTCGAAGTCTATTAATCTACTAGGAAGATTTTTATAAGGTTTACACTAGATATCGTAGTCCCATAGTTTCCCCTTATTTATAGGAAATATGTCCCAAGGCTCCCATTGGAACATATGCCTGAGACCACAGAGAGTGCCAAGCCCTACGTAGACTGTATTTTTTCCTATACATAGATATCTATGAATAAGTTTAATTTATAAATTAGGCACAGTAAGAGATTAGTAACAATAATAATAAAATAGAATGATTAAAACAATTTACTATAATAAAATTCATTTAAAGCATATTACTTATTTATGGAATTTTCCACTTAATATTTTGGACCACGGCTGACCATGGTAGTGAAATTGTTGAAAGTGAAACTGCAGTGAAGGGGGAACTACTTATACATAAGTCTTGACTCTGCAATGTGACACTCATGGACATGGAAATTCAGTGGGAAAGCTGCTGTTCCTCAGAGCTAGATGTCCTCAACAAAAGCAAAAGTTAAAAGAAGACTGGATAACTCAGGCTGCTGGAAATGTGTTCTGAAGGTATTTGCTTCAAGTCTGAATCTAATGAGGTCAGAAACAAGTTACTTAAATATAATTTCATCCAGCCTGGCATCTATTAAAAGGATAAGCTAAAGTCCATTCCTATTGGTTATTTGAAAAAAATCAGGAAAAAAAAGAGATCCAACACTTTCAATAATTCATACAGACTGAATTAAACTTCACTTTTTAGTGCTGCTTGCATATTGCAGAAAAATGAAGCCTTTAACAAAATTTAAATCTTGTATCTGTTTTTCAACAAATAGTATTCACCATCAGACATTTGCTAAAAGGCTACCAGAGACTTGTCACTCCAAATGTGGCCTGTGGACCAACTTCCTCACATCACCTGGGAGTCTGTCACGAATGCAGAATTTCAGAGCCCACCAATCCAAGGGAATCACAATCTTCAGTTCAACAAGATCCCAAGGTGTTTCTGATGCACATGAAAGGTTGAGAAACACAGTACCTGAGCATTTTTCTGATACTGGAGAAACCAAAAAGGTCCAACTCAGGTATAATTAGTTTCTTGACCCAGTGGTGTGGAACGCATATAAAAGGTAACTGTAAGCAGAGCATAGGCCAACTTCCAGACAAAAGGCAGAGGCAATGAAGGGCACAGGAATTTAAAGGAAGGCAAAAGTTGACACAAGTTTGGGGCAGCTGGTGATCTCTTAAAGGAAAGACAGAACATGGAAAATAATAAAAAATGAATTACAGTACAGTCAACCCTCTCCTGCATGTTTACACTCTACAGTTTTGTAAATTTTACATACCTAGAGCTTTGGGTGGGGTCACTGGGCTGAGAGAAACTGTTTAGTCTGAACAACTTAGTTATGATTACTTGAAAACAGCATGCTGATCAGGTACCAAAGCTTCTAAAGACCATGAAGTAAGGAACCTCAAGACAGCACACTGCTTTATTCTGAGAGGTATAACCTTCTCTGTACCAGGGCAGGCTTTTCCCCAAGATATGTATTTCACTTTTTTTTAATGTCTTTTTTTTTTTAGTTATAGATGGACACCTTTATTTTATTTTTAGGCGGTGCTGAGGATGAAGCCCAGTGCCTCACACGTGGAGGCCAGCGCTCTACCACTGAGCCACAATCCCAGCCCTGTATTTCACTTTTTACATTAAATGTGTTAAAGTTAGGTTTTATTTTAAATGTGGGAAAACTTCTTTTTAAAGTACTTCTGAAAGGAATGTTTTTGGAAACCAGACTTCTTTCATAATACGAAGAGTCAATTCCTAAATTATATGTACTGTGACCTAAAGTTTTCATTATATTTGAAGTAACGGTTTTTTTGCTACCCAGTGTCACTCAACTAAAAACAACACATAAGGTGAAAGGGTGGCACAAGTCTGGGTCACATTTAAGGGCCCAAAGTCCCTCTCCCTAGTCTGGCAAGTGGCAGGAGTGTCTCACAGAGATGTAAACAAGATGTTTTCCTTACAACATCCTGGGAACAACCTGGCTCCGTTGTTCCTGTTGGCATCCTGGTCATGCCAACAGCAATTGATGCTGACGTAAGCCCGGTACAGGTGTCCGTGCCTTTCTCTTATGGATAGGCTTGGAAAGTGCCAGCTTACTTCATGTTCATAAGCGGTAATTTCCAATGGTCTCAAGAAGGTTTAAAAATATCTACCTTCTATCTCTACACAACTACAGGCCATCTCCATGATTTTTTCCATCAGTATTGGGGATCAAGCCTAGAGCCGCTGACACACTAGGCTGCCATTTCAGCCTCCCTGCACCACTTAACCTCTCTTGCTGTCAGAGAACAGTGTTCACTCACAGCACAACCACAGATTCTGGCCTTGGGTTGCAGAGCTCCTTAAGAGCATGCTCACTGCCAGCCTTCGGCCAGGTTTCCTTACTCTCCACAGAGCCTACCTTCCTTATTTCTTAGGAGAGGTGTACAGATTTGCTGTGAGCTGAGCGAGTGACCTAAACAGGTCCCTGCATGCTTTCATGCTTCAGCTTCCTCACAGGTAATGTGGAGTACCAGTAAAATCAGTAGATAACAGTACCTGTATGTCACCACATTATTGTTAGGGTCCAATGAGGTGCTATATATTTAATTGTTTGATAAATCAAAAAAGGATTTTGGAAAAATAGTTTATCAAAATAAAACTAGGATTAATATTTAGAAAATGTTTAGGTTTATGTAATAACTAGAATTCATGTTCATACTTAAGTAATTCTAGATGATTCAACATTTCTGAGATGTAATTAGATTTACCATAACTAAAAAATTATATATTACTTAAAAAATAAAAATAAATCTTCTTGAATGTCAATATATTTTTAAAAAAAGATAAAAGTGATAAAATGCCTAAAGTCAAATGAATATCAGACATATAGATGAATGGAATAGAATCGAGAATCCAGTAATGACCTATACATTCAATTCAACTAATTTTCCACAAAGGTAGCAAGCCAATTCAATGGGAGAAAGAAAAATTTTTTCAACAAATGATGTTAGGACATCATTTAGCACACAGATAGCTTATATGCTAAAGAATGAAGTTTAGTCCTTCCTTCATGTCATATACAACAATTAATTCAAATGCATCAAAGACCTAAAAGTAAAAACAAAAACTACAAAACTCTTAGAAAACAACATACCAGTAAAATGTTCATGATCTTAGAACTGGCAAAGGATTCCTATGGATGTGACATTTCTATAGAATATGACATTGAAGCACAAACAGCATATTATGATTCCATTTATATGAAATTTCCAGAAGAGTGGAATCTACAGAGAAAGAAGGTAGATTAGTGGTTGCCAAAGGCTGAAGATAAGGTGGCAGTAAGATGATAACTAAGGGTATAGAGTTTGTTTTTGAGGTGATGAAAATATTCTGAAATTGTCTGTGATGGTTATACAATGTGTGGATATTCTACAAACCATTCAGTTGGATGTTTTAATAAGTAGTTGAACTGTACAGGTGTGTGAACTTATCTCAAAAAAACTGTTAAATAATCACACATTTATATCTTATGTGATTTTGCAAAGTTCACACAGAGTTTCTTATTTCCCCTTTTCAAAAACCTCTCTGAAAGCATTCATTCACAAGATGGTCTTCCTAGGTAATTAAGAAGGTAAAAGGGTATTCTTTCACTGACTTTGGACTACATCAAATGTGACAAAAATAATAATAGAAGCACTTAAAGCTACATGTGTCAATATTACACCTGTTCTTTATTTCTCACAGACAATGCTACTGCACCCTTGGAACTTGGTCCGTGTCATACTTCAAGCGTCTTAACAACCTCTATTACATCAGTGATGTTAATAATGTTAGCTAATATTTATTAAGTGTTCACTATGTTCCAGGGAATTTACATCATCTTATTTATTCTTTATGACAACACCTCACAGAGTATATATCATTATTATAATTTCACAGACAAAAGAATTAAGTTTTGGCCAGGAGAAAAACTATTGAATGGTGGAGGTAGGGCTTGAACCCAGCTGAGTGCAGAACCTAGGGTCTTGAATACCTTTCTACACTCCACAGTTCCTATCATCTACAAGAAGTAACTCATGAACCACATTTCCCACAGCTGCAACTTCTAAAATGTCAATCATTCCTTAAAGCCAATAGAGACGTAAAAGGAAAAGGCACAATTCATCAAAAATACTAAAAGCTTTATTTTACTTAGCAAACCCAGAACTTTAGTGTTAAAAGGAGTAGCATCCATCACTTAGTTTGATGGCAACTTAGCACAAATGATAAAACTGAGGACTTTGGTCTGTTAAGGTTTTATAAAATAAAGGAAAGTAAACGGTGACGAGCTGGCCACAGTTGTAACTGATACAGTACTCATTAATTAACTAATCATTCATTCATTTGCTTATTCACTAGCCATTTTTTATTTCAGTCAACAAATATATAATAAATGTCAACTGTGTGCCAAGTACACATGACATTCCATGCCCCAGAAGGCTCACAGTCAGGGTGCGGGCAGGTACAGGTATGGACTCGTAATTACAATATGATGTGACAAGCAGCACTGAATGGACAGGACAAGGAGGTACAGTTCTGGTGGAAAGACCTGGGTGGGCTATACAAAGAGAGTCATTAAATTAAGAGCCAACAACTCTTCTCCAGGAAGAGGTCACTGTTATTTAGCATGGAGTAGTCAGAAATAACAAGTCACTTAGAATTGCTTGGAGAACACTCATGAAGAGGGGAGATTAAATTAAGCATGTCTTTTTATTCTGGTGTTTTGCCACCTGGGGCCTTGCTGACCCTGTGGAGCGTGCCTCTCGGAAAGCCAGCCGGCTCCTAGAGAAGTACACGACTCACCTGTGAGACTGTCATTCGAGTGCAAGCCAACCAATCCAGAACCCACCCACTCCCACCTTCTCTATCAGACTCACACCCTTATCAATATTCCTCTGTCCCCATCACCCCAGGTTCAGGTACTAGGAACCATGGTACGGTTACCTACAACCCAGAGCACATAGAAAAATTTCAAACTAGCCAAACCTAAGCCTGCTTGTCCTGCCTCACAGAGACCACAATAAAAGCTCTTTTCCACATTTTCTTCCCACTCTTGTGCTTTCTGCTCTAGCTCCCCATCATGGCCCTGCATGGCATGGTGTGCTCTCTCTTGTTAGGAACTGTATTAGTCAGATTTATGCCACTACAATGAAACACCTGACCCAGGCTACTTGTAGAGTAAGAGATCTTATTTTGTCTCATGGATCTGGAATTTCAAGTCCAAGGCTGGCAACATCACTGGCTTGGGCCTCTGGTGAGGGTGGCACATGACGGAGGGAGAGCATGGCAGAGCAGCAGAGCAAACTGCTCACATCATGAGCCAAGATGCAGAGACTGAAAGATTTGGGTCCTACTCTTCCCTCTGAGTTCATGCCCTAGACGATCTAGGGACCTTCCACAACCCTCTTAAAGGTGCATACAGCTCCCACTACCACGCCCCTGGTGACCTCTGAGAACACTATCCATATTAAAACCATAGCAAAAACCATACTTAGTTTTCAACGGCAATCATCTCTTGATCTATTGGATTCACCACACCTAAATGATAATTCAACCTTCACTTTCAAACAGTGACCCTGTTACAGAGCACTGCTACATACGTATGAAAGGGCAGTGTCATGCAGAACCTTGTCTGCTTTGCTAGGGAGTGTTAACTACTAAGTAGACCTTGGAACTAGGGATATAACTTGCCAGATTTATATTTCAGAATGATTACTCAGGCAGCAGCATGATTACCAGATCAGAGAAAGTAATACTGAAGGCAAGGAGAATAATTATATGGTTATGGCATATAAATGTTAAGAAATTATGAAAATTTCAATTAAGACAGACACTGGAGATAGTCAGAAATGAATATTTACGAGAGTCTGAGAATGTAACGCGCAGGACTTGATTGGCTATAATGGAAGGCGGGGAAGGCAAGAGTTCAGACAGACTTCCAGGATCAGCTAACTCTAGATGGTGTTCATGGAGGGAAAGAGGAGATTTGCCTGAATTTGAAAGGTCTACAGTGTTGTTCTTGTAGAGATGTCAGGATCTTGTGGGAAGAAGGTATTTCCAAATTGGAAACACAAATTTGAAAGTTATCAGCATATTTGGTGGTTATTACAGTTTTAGAAATGGATATAACCAAAGGATAACATACAAAAAATAAATAAAAGGATTGAAAATAGAATTTTATGGAACACCACAATTTAAAAAGTTGGAGAAAGAAAAGTGTTTTGGAAGGAAAATGGGGGTGGTACATTTGGAGAGAATAACATCATCATCAACAGAATGGCTACTGATCACCAGTTCTTGCTGATTTCACGCCATATGCAGTTTTCATGCAATGTTCATTTATTGCACATAGTAACTGTAGGCTTAAGAGATAATGACATAGGCTTGCAGAGGTTAAATAAAGCCTATACATTTTTTTTTCTCCCTTTGCAACCAGTCTTAAACTACTAAAAGGCCTCATTGGCAACCTCTCCTCCTAAACGTTCAATTAATCTTATACACTGCTGCACAACTCTACAGTGGTCATATAACAGTACTGCTTTGTCAGTAACTGCACTGGTTTTTCATGTTTGCCTAGAATTCATTCTGATCCCAACAGCTGCCTGGCCTTATTGTCTACTATTAAATTCCACCTGATGCTTAACACTAATTACTCCATCTTGCCGCCCTATGCCTACGTGATGTTATCCCTCACCTTGAAAATGCAGATCCCCATTTGAGCTTATAGAAATTCTATCCACTCTTCAAGATTTACTTCCTTCAGAGGTCACATGCTCTGTGAAGCCTTTACACTTACTCCAAAGAAAGGTAAGCACTCCTTTCTTTGAAATTTCCACTTATACCATGTGCCTCCCTTTAAAGAGCATGCATACTCAATCTTTGGTTTATTTTATCATCATCTGTGAAATTCTCTTTTCTTTCTTACAGATTGCCAGCAATATCTAGTCATGCCTTGACTATTGTTAGATCTCAATTTTTATTCAATTTTGAACTCTATGCTTATCAAATCTCTTAAATTTGACGTGTGATTTCCTTGAATAGATTTGCTACCTTTATAGATGATGTAATTCCACTGGAAATTTCTTTTCCTTCTTAAAGTTTTCAAATCAAGGATGGCCAGGATCTCAAAAAGCAGTTGCTATCTAATTTTCTGATCAATTATAAGATTATATGACCAAAGTAGGAAACCTATGAAAATAAATTTATTATTTACTACTACACTAAAAATTAATCTAGCACAATGGTGTGCATGTTATTATTCTTTAGAGTAACTAGACAAACAACAATGCAGTTCACTTAAAAAACAGTAATTTTTATAAGCACATTTTAGTTCTTTCATTCAGTTATTAATTTCCTATTTCTTATCTTCAGAATCAGTATCAATAGTTTCCCCTAACCTCATGTGATTGTAGCTTTAGCACCACCAACACATACACGTGTGGAGAGAGTAAGGTTCCATGTTCAAAAAGAACATCGAGTAACTCTTAGTTTACTCAACTTCTCTCCTGAAATCAAGATGCAGGAACAAGCTCCCCCAAAACTCATTCAGTCCTCCCATCATGCCCACCAGCTACCAAAGAGCTATGTGGTAGCCGGCGCAGTAGCACACACCTGTAATCCCAGCACTTAGGGAGGCTAAGACAGGAGAATCGCGAGTTCAAAGCCAGCCTCAGCAAGGGCAATGCGCTAAGCAACTCAGTGAGACTCTGTATCTACATCAAACACAAAATAGGGCTGGGGATGTGGCTCAGTGGTTGAGTACCCCTGGGTTCAATCCCCAGTACCAAAAAAAGAGAGCTGTTTGGTACCCTGATGGCATGCATTTCCAAGGCATTCTGAACAAAACAAGGAAGATTAACAGCTACTGAGCACCTACTATTGCAGGGAGTTGACCCACACAAGCTGGTTTGATACTTGCATCAGACTTACCTTTTTCCCGTGTTATTGGTGAGGAAACAGATAAAGAATCTCCAGCAGCCTGGCTCTAGAGCCACACTGTGAGGCACAATTCAACACTGGCACTCATTATCTGCTGCTGCTCTGGGCCTGCTTCATGTTCTCCACAGAGAAGCCAGAGAGACTGTTCAATCATGTGGATAATGTCAGTCATCTGATGAACTCCACAATGGCCTCCATATCACTCACAGTAAGAGCCAAAGTGCTCTCAGTAACTTAGGATGCTCTACCTGGTCTTCTTTTCTCCGTCTGCTCCGCCCATACCCACTCCACTCCAGCAACAACTCCTGGCTTCCTAATGCATTCCAGTGGTGGCACCTGCTGCTCCCTCTACCTGGACTGCTGAGCAACTCATCCTTCCCCTTCAAGTCTGTGTCAGTGTGACCTTTCAGTGCAGCCTTCCACATCCACTCTATTTAAAAGTGAAATCTCTCCTCTTCCTGCAAAACAGCCTCTCCAGTTTTGTCTTCCCCACAGGACATACCATCCTTAGACACACTGCTTATTTTACTTTTTTATTCTGTTCATGGTCTAGTTCCCTCTAGTAGGATGTTACTCCCATGAGGGCAAGGTTTATTGCTTGTTCTGTTCACTGCTGTATCTAGAATAGTACTTAGTATGTAACTGGTTCCCACAAAATACTGGAGCAAATGTTAGAAGAAAGACTAAGAAAAATAGGCTATGATTCTTAGGAAGGATTTCTCAGAGGCTTGGAACAGAAATGGTGGGAAAGATTAATGCTAAGAAAGGATTAAAAAGAAGAGGCTGCCTTGGGCTACTATGGCATCTTCTAACTACAGGGATCCTTACTTGACCTCCAGTTGTCTTTCTCCAGGACAAGGGTTATTAACTTTGTCTTGTCCCAAAGATCTCTTTTGGCAGTCTGATGAAGCCCCTGAATTTAACTCAGGGCAATGTTTTTAAATGTTTAAAATACATAGATCTGCAAAAGAAATTAAATCAAAAATTGTTTAGTAATGTCTAGTAGCTGATCTAATGACTCCTATAATTTAAAAATAGCTATGAGTGAGATACTTTAAGACATCTATAACACTGTGATGCAATATAAAAATGTTTGCAATTTCTACTGGTTGCAAAATAAAGGTATAGCTGCTACTGTGGTTTGCTGCTTATATTCATGGGAATTCTGATCTTCAGTTGGTTTTAGTAAAAATAAATACATGATCCTTTTCTCACTCAAGTTCACAGACCCCCTAAGTTCTGTTCTCCAAACCTTCACAGTCTATAGACACCAGGATAAGAATATCTGCTCTAGGATAAGTCTCAGGATTTCCTTAAAGGGGAAGCAGATAAAAATTGGACCCCCATTATCTCAGCAGCAGAAGGGAGAGGAAAAAAAATTATCCTTTAACTATAGACAATGCTTTTCTCTTTATATTTAGAGAACAGGCCTAAAAACTAAAGTATTTATGAGTTTTAGTGTACCAGGATGTGTAAGTCTCAACAAGAGGATAAAGAGCTACTTTCTAACACTGATGAGAAAAATCCAAGGTAGGAAAGCAGAGATACCCCTGCATCAGTGGAATATCCTCTGCAGGGCAAGAGAAGGTGTGGACACAAAGATGCTGAAGCAAAGAAGAAAATATGTTCAAGTATAGATTTATGTAGCTCTGCTTATCTTTCTCTTTTCCCCAAAAAGTAAAAGCTACGTTTCAATGTTCTTTATGTTCTCTTCAAGGTCTCTGCAGGCAGCTTAGCAAAAATTATGGTTAGGAATTTCCTCTTATCCTGGTTGTCATCTTTAATATTTGGCAAGAAAATTGGAAAATACCTCATACCAGAGGACCTTTGTGGAGATTTACAATATGTGTCAGTATTAAAAATGCTCTAGATTCCTGCAGTAAGCAATCATGCATAACTGCATGTGACCCAGCATTTCTCAGATTTTTTTGATCTTATTTTTTCCTTTTAATACACATATATATCATAGCAATTATAAGACTTTATTACAATTGAGGGCTATACAATTTTTTCCTTCTAGGACATAAATTCCCCTGGCTCAGGAAAAATGGATTGTTCATTTTTTCATCACTAGTAACTACAAGTACCAGGTACTCTGAAGGTCGATAAATGGTTGGTTGGTTAGAGGTTGGTGGGTTGGTGGGTGGGCTGGTTGGCTAAATGAATGAATCAAGCAGAGACATGAAAAGAAATGCTTTGGACCTAGTCTACTATGTGTATTACCTCAGCAACATGTAAGGAACTTTTAGAAACCTTGAGATACGTTTCTAAGAGTAAAAAACAGTAAGAAAGGACAACAGGAAATTTTCTCAGTGAAAGTCTGCATACGTTGTTATACTTAAAGGTGAAATCTGATTAAAGAAAAAGAAGGTCAACTCTATCCTAACCATTTCTGTGACTCTGAAGCTAGAGATACTATGGTATTAATAATTAAACTAACATTTGATTTGCATTCTTTGCAGTATTAAATGTGACACTTTAGCAAACTGTCACATTTCCTAGCAGCCAATTACATTATTTAATAGGAAGATTTAGTGACCAAAACTCAGAGTAATCCCAGATAGTTTCTAAATGTAACCTGTAAATGCCTGGATCGCATTTACAGGAGATAGTAAATTAACAAAAAGACACTCACAGACTTATTGGTTTGAAGAATACAGTAGTTGAATTTCAATCCAGTAAGGTTTTCAAAAACATGTTTTGAATAATCCATCAGTTTTGGATTCTAATCAACTAATTCCACCTACTTCTGAATATCCAAAGTAGAACTAACAAGAAAGTAACACCTGTTGGTTACAGCAGAGTGGAATATGGCATTTTTTAAAATAACTTAAGTCAAAAAGAAAAAGAAAAAAGAAAAAACCCACAAAATTAACATTGAAGGAGCTGAGTATTGCCAAGTCACAACTATCTTTAAAAATAAAACAAAGTCAGATATGGTGGTAAACATCTGTAATCCCAGTGACTCAGAGGAGGCTGAAGCCAGCTGGAGGATCAGCTGGAAGCCAGTCTCAGCAACTTAGTAAGGCCCTGTCTCAAAATTAAAGGGAGGGCGGTGGAGGGGGCAGGCTGGGGATGTGGCTTAGTGTTTAAGCACCCCTGGGTTCAATCCCTGGTACCAAAAGAAGAAGATGAAGAGGAGGAGAGGAAGAAGAGGAGAAAGGAGAAGAGGAAGAACAACAAAACAAAATAGAAGCTGGGCACAGTGGCGCCCGACTGTAATCCCAGCACTTAGGGAGGTTGAGACAGGAGAATCGCGAGTTCAAAGCCAGCCTCAGCAATGGCAAGGCACTAAGCAACTCAGTGAGACCCTGTCTCTACATAAAACACAAAATAGGGCTGGGGATGTGGCTCAGTGGTCGAGTGCCTCTGGGTTCAATCCCTGGTACCAAAAAAATAAAAAATAAAAAAGTTAGACACACACAAGAACTCTTCAAAGATCAAGGGGTTCCAAATTTCTAAAAGCTGATAGGTAGCTAATTTAGAGTCTAAACTCAAGATGGATGCATATTTCCATTTCTCTTTCCTACTTTTGAGAGTAAAAGCTATTTATATGTACCTAAATTTTAAATCAGTAGCTCAGGAAAAACCTTTAAACAATGATTAAAATTAAATAGGCTCTGGTGTTTTAGTCAGTTTCTGCATCTATTTGAAAATACAGCAGTTACTTCTATCAGGAATTTCTTCGTCTACAGCCAATATAGCACCTAGTTACTCATGACCACATCCAAACTAGCAACTTCTACCAACTCTCTGTACCAAATACACATTGAAAGCCCCACGGTCCCATCTAAGCCCAGGGTCCCATCATCCCCAGTCAGAATTACTTTACTCTCTCCCAGCCAATCTGGACAGTATCTGAATGCTTGGTTCATGAGTGGAGTGATAACAAACAGCAGGTGACAAAACAATTTAGTATCAGAAGCTCTGAGGCCCCGGGAACTGGAGTATTTGGTACTCATCTAGAGAAGACTGTATTCTAAGCTTGTTTAGATACTCCTGGGGTAATTTCAGATGCTATAGAAAACAGTCTTAGTATCTAAATACATGTGTGTTGCATTAGAAAACAGTATACTCAAAAAGCAAAATGAGAATTGCATGCTGCTATAAAATAGCAGGCTTTCCCAGTTATTTTATAATCATAAAGAAAAAAGAAAGAGGGGAAGGGGAAGAAGTTCTGTGATCAGAATTCCAGGTACAATACTTAATGGCTAGAACAGCCAAAAAAAGAAAAAACAGTTCAGTTTAATTTAGTTGGATACACCACATATTATAGAAAAAGAGTATGTGAAATTGCAGTTTAAACTGACGAGTGAATCTGAATTACATCTTCTGCCTTCTCAGGAAAATGCTCCCCAGTAATAAAGTTTTGATTTTCATAGAAAAATATTATAATTGTATTCAGTAGCTTTATGTTAACTGATTTTCTATTAATCGCCTTTTAAGTCACATTGTTTCATCTATCTATGCTCACAAAAAGAGTTATTATTTTTTGGCAAGTTTTGAAGGAGTTATTTAACACCAAAGTAAAACAAATCCAAGACAAATAATGATCCTAACTAAGTATTTCCTGATACATGTTTGCTTTGTTTTGTTTTTCGAACTAATTGTATTGAACCCCTTAGAAGCATCTACTTTTCAGGAGAATTTCTTTTTCTTTAGTCAGGATATTTTATTAAGCAGGCATTGCTATTTATTTTTCCTTATATTTATTTTTTAAATGTAGAAACTATAGCCAATTCTCATTATTTGTGGGCTCATTATTTGCAAATTTAACTACTAACTAAAATTTATTCATAACCCAAAATCAAAACTAAAAGCATGTTTATTGTGATTGGCAGATGTGTGCAGAGCAGTAAAAATTTGAGTCACCCAGTGGGCCAGTTCCTAGTTGAGGCTGAACAGGGTAACACTCTGCCTTCTTGTTTGAGCTCTCACACTTTAATCAAGTGTCCTTTTTGCATGCGATTTAGCACCATGCCCCCCTCCTGCTCTCTCTCTGCATTTCTGTTGGTGATTCACTCCTGCAGTGGCCTCAAGCACAGTGCTGAAGTGCTGTCTAGAGAACCAAGTCTGAGGATGCTGCCATGTGCCTGAGGGAGGAAATGCATGAACAATCTGAGCACCACTGAGGTCCAAGTCGCACTGGTGATGGCTGTGAGTTCACTGTTACTGAACCAACCGTCTAGAATGAATAAGTTATCTTCAAACAAAACCCCCATAAAACAAGACTATATCTGGTCATCTCATTAATGCATATGTTGTGACCAGAGGCTCACAGGAACCTAACCTTATATTTCTCTTAGAAGCAACAGTTCAATATTCATCAATACAGTGTTTGTGGTGAATTCACAGAACATAATTATCATTGTTTCCAATTGTAGACAACATGATTTTATATTCAAAAACACTAAAGACTCCACCAAAACTGTTCAAAACTAATAATTTCTATACACTATCTGAAAAAGAAATGAAAACATTACAATATAATAATAATAAAATATTTAGTGATAAAGTTAAACAAGGAAGTGAAAGATCAGTACACTAAAAACTATTAGACATTGATGAAAGAAATTAAACAAGAAATAAATAAAATGATACCTCAAATTCATGGATCAGAGGGATTAATATTGCTAAAATATTCATATTATCCAAAGCAATCTACAAATTTGCTTTTATTTCCCCTATAAATAAGTACAAAACCCCTAAATTTATTTTTACATAAATATAAAAAATATCCTCAAATTCATTTAGAACCACAAAAGATCCCAAATGGAAAAGCAATCTTTGAAAGAAAAAACATAAACACTTCCTGATTTCACACTACATTGCAAACCAATAGTAATCAAAACACTATTGTACTGGTTTAAAAACAAACACATAGACTAATGGACTAGAACCAAGAGCCCGGAAATAAACCCAGACATATATGGTCAACTAATATGTGATGTGATGCCAAGAGTACATAATAGGGAAAGGACAGTCTCTTCAGTTAAAGGTGTTCCATATGCAATGGAGCAAAATCAGGTCCCTATCTTACACACTCACAAAAGTTAACTCAAAGAGGATTAAAAATCTAAACATAAAACCTAAAGCCATAAAATTCCTAGAAGAAAACAGAGAAAAAACTCCTTGACATTTGTCTTGACAATAACTTCTTTTGGACATAACACCAATAGCACAGGCCACAGCAGCAAAAACAAACAAATGGGACTACGTCAAAGTGAAAACTGATCCTTCTGACAGCAAAGGAACAATTCACAAATGCAAAGGCAACCTAGGGAAAGATAGAAAACAGTTGCAGACCATACACCCGATGAAGGTAACATATCTAAAATAGCTAAGGAATATATATAATACAATATCAAAAAGCTCAAATAATCTCTTTTAAAAACATGTGCATGAAAATATTCTCAACATCACTATCATAGAAATGCACAATGAAACCACAATGAGATGTCGTCTCACATCTGTTAAGACAATTATTATAAAAAGATAAAAGATAACAAGTGTTGGCTATGGTGTGAAGAGAACCTCAGTGGGGATAAAAATTGGGACAGCCATGATGAAAACTAGAATAGAGGTTTCTCAAAAAAAATTAAAAATAGATATAGGGATCTTTAAAAAAATAAAAACATAACCCAATTAATAAATGGAAAATGAATTAAATAGACACTTCTCAAAAGAACAAATAAAAATCACCAACAAATATATGAAAAAATGTCCAACATCATTAGCAAGTAGGAAAATACAAATCAAAACTACACTGAGATTTCATCTTACAACAGTCAGAATGGCAATCATCAAGAATATAAATATAATGACTGCTGAGAAGGATGTGGAGAGAACACTCTTACACTGTTGGTGGGACTATAAATTAGTATAACCCACTATGGAAATCAGTATGAAGTTCCTCAAAAAACTAGACATGGCCTATATACTAGTATATCTCTTTATCATACTAGGCCATATGATCCAACTATCTTACTCCTCAGTATTTATCCTAAATAATTAAAGTCATCACACATGCATACCCATGTTTACAGCAGCACAATTCACAATAGCCAAACTATAGAACCAGCCTAAGTGTCCAGCAATGGATGAATGGGTTAAGAAAATCTGGTATGTAAACATGATGGAGTTTGATTCAGCCATAAAGAAGAATGGAATGTCATTTGCAAGAAAATGGATGGAACTAGAGATCATTATTTTAAGCAAAGTAAGTCAAACTCAGAAGGTCAAGGGTCATTTGTTTTCTTTCACATGTGGAAGACAGGGAAAGAAAGATGGTGGAAAATCTTGTGAAAATCAAAGGGAAATCAGCAGAGGGAAAGAACCAAAGAGTGAGAAGTGGGAGGGAGGAAGGAAGTGATATTGGCCAAATTATATTGTTATATGGTGTTCATGTCCAAATATGTAACAACAAATCACATTATTATGTACAAGCATAATGCACCAATTAAAAAATGTGGAAAAAAATAAAAACAGAACTAACATATGATCCTGCAATTCCATTTCTGGACATTTATTTAGAAGAAATAAAACCAGTATCTTGAAGATAGATTTGTACATACATGTTCTCTGCAGTATAATTCACAGTAGCCAAAATATAGAACCACAGTGTCCATGACTGGTAAATGGAAAGAAAATGTTTACACACACACACAAACACACACAGAGAAATAACAGTCACAAAAAAAGAAGGAAATCCATTTGTGATAATATGAATGAATCTGCAGGGCATTATGCTAAGGAAAATAAGTGAGAAAAAGACAAGTACTGGACACAATCAAAAAAATGAAATCCACAAAAACTGAGAGTAGCAAAGCAGTTGTCAGGGCTTGGTGGAGGGAGGAAACAGGGAGATGATGGAAAAGAGAATAAACCCTAGGTACAAGATGAGAAAGCCCTGGGGATCTCACGTATAGCCTGCTGACTGCAGTGACCAAAACTGGATTGTACACCTGAAATTTGCCAACAGAGCATATCTTAGGAAATCTCCACGCAAAACATGGTAACTATCTGAAGAGAGATGTGCTAACTAATTTGACTGTGGTAATTATTTTATAACATATATGGAAGGCCCAGGATCACTTTCAGGGCCGCCGCGGGAGCCCAGCCAAGGGCAGACCCAAGACTGCTAGCTGCCAGTCAAAGGGGAACCCAGGCCCAGGGGAAGGACTGCCTCCAGGGACGTCTGTGAGACCTGGCCTAAGTGAGGCCTGGGACTGCCCCTAGTGACGGGAGCACAGGCCCGGAACCACCCTGACTGATGGGAACACAGGCCAGGATCACCTTCAAGGACTGCAGCGGGAGCCCAGCCAAGGCCACGCCCACTGCCATCTTGAGTCACCTCCACTACCAAAGCCACCATCTTTAATGGCAGTAGTGTCCATCTATGGACACCTGCCGGGGACTGGAAGTGAGACACAGGTAATCTGTAGGAACACTACAATATCATAGGATAGAAATCACAATACCTCAAATCGACATTGTAAGAAAGGAAGATACAAAATCAACATGAAAAAACAAGGGAAGAAAGTGCCCCAAATAAAACAAGATACTACAATAATAGTATTCATTAACAGCACAGTTGATGAAATGTCAGAGAAAGAATTCAGAAGGTACATAACTAAAATGATCTGCGAATTAAAGAATGACTCAAGTGAGCAAATACAGGCAAAAATTGTATCACTCCAACAAAGAATAAGAGCACATGCCTGTAATCCCAGCACTTTGGGAGGCTGAGACAGGAGAATCACGAGTTCAAAGCCAGCCTCAGCAACGGTGAGGAGCTAAGCAACTTGTCTCTACATAAAACACAAAATAGGGCTGGGGATGTGGCTCAGTGTTCCAGTACCCTTGAGTTCAATCCCCAGTACCAAAAAAAAAAAAAAAAAAAAAGACAGACTGACAGACTGGGTTAAAAAAAAACACCCTACAATATGCTGCCTTCAAGAGATTCATCTCACAGGAAAAGACATCCACAGACTGAAAGTGAAAGGGTGGGAAAAAAACGCATCACTCACATGGACCCCACAACAGGAGTTTCCATCCTCATATCAGATAAAGTGGACTTCAAGACAAAGTTAGTGAAAAGAGATAAAGGACAGACATTTCATACTTCTTAAGGGAATCATACATCAACAAGACATAACAATCATAAACATCTAATGCCCCAAACAATGGGGCATCTACGTATACCAAACAAATCCTTCTGAACTGCAAGAATCAAACAGACCACAACACAATAATACTTGGTGACTTTAACACAGCTCTCTCACCATTGGATAGATCTTCCAAACAAAAACTAAACAAAGAAACCATAGAACTCAATAAAACAATAATTTAGACTTAACAGACATATATAGAGCATTCCATCCATCAATGAGTAAATATACTTTTTTCTCAGCAGCACATGGATCATTCTCCAAAATAGATCACGTTATGTCACAAAGCAAGTCTTAGCAAATACAAAAACATAGAGATACTATGCTGCATCCTATCTGACCACAATGAAATAAAATTAGAATCAATGACATATTAAAAAACAGAAACTACTCTAACAACTGGAAAGTAAATATTATGCTACTGAATGATGCATAGATAAGAGAAGACATCAAGGAAGAGATAAAAAAATTCTTATAGGTAAATGAAATTTGTTGTTACATATTCATACATGCACACAATACAACATATCAAAATCTCTGGTATACCATGAAGGCAGTGCTAAGAGGAAAGTACATTGCATTAAGCTCTTTCATTAAAAGAAGAAAAAGTCAACAAATATATGGCTTGATTCTACATCTCAAAGCCCTAGAAAAAGAAGAACAAACCAACACCAAAAGAAGTAGAAGACAGGAAATAATTAAAATCAGGGCTAGGACAGATGGATTCTCAGCAGAGTTCTATAAGATGTATAAAGAAGAATTAATACCAATACTCCTCAAACTATTTCATGAAATAGAAAAGGAGGGAACCCTTCCAAACTCATTCTATAAGTCAAGTATCACCCTAATACCAAAACCAGACAGAGACACATCAAAGAAAGAAAATTTCAGACCAATATCCATGAGGAAAATAGATGTAAAAATTCTCAATAAAATTTTGACAAATCACATACAAAAACATATTAAAAAAATAGTGCACCATGATCAAGTGGGGTTCATGCCAGGGATGCAAGGTTGGTCCAACATACAGAAATCAATTAAAGTAATCCATCACATCAATAGACTTAAAGACAAGAATCATATGATTTTATCAACTGATGCAGAGAAAGCATTTGACAAAATACAGCACTCTTTTATGTTCAAAGCACTAGGAAAACTAGAGATAATAGGAACATACCTCAACTTTGTAAAATCTATATATGCTAAACCCAAGGCCAACATTATCCTAAATGGAGAAAAACTGAAAGTATTCCCTCTAAAAACAGAAACAAGACAAGGAGGCCCTCTTTCACCACTGCTATTCAACATAGTCCTTGAAACATTAGCCACAGCTTTAGACAAATGAAAGAAATTAAAGGGATACAAATAGGAAAAGAACTCAAACTATCATTATTTGTCAAGGACATGATTCTATACTTAGAGGATCCAAAAAATTCCACCAGAAAACTTCTAGAATAAATGATTTCAGCAAAGTATCAGGATATAAAATCAACACACATAAATCAATTGCATTTCTATACATCAGTGATAAACAATAGCCTCAAAAGAAAAAAAAAAAAAAACTTGGGAATCAATTTAACAAAAGAAGTGAAAGACCTCTACAATGCAAACTACAGGACACTAAAGAAAGAAATTGTACAAGGCCTTAGAAGATGTAAAATTCTCCCATGCTCTTGGATAAGCCGAATCAATACTGTCAAAATGGCCATAGTACCCAAAGCGCTATATAGATTCAATGCAATTCCAATTAAAATCCCAACATAATTCCTTAGAGAAATAAAAAAGGCAATCATGAAATTCATTTGGAAGAATAAGAGACCCAGAATAGCCAAAGCAATTCTTAGCAAGAAGAGTGAAACAGGAGGCATCACAATATCAGACCTTAAAGTACACTACAAAGCTATAGTAACAAAAATGGCATGGTACTGGCAACAAAATAGACATGTAGACCAATGGTATAGAACAGAAGACACAGAGACAAACCCACTTAAATACAGTTATCTTATACGAGACAAAGGAGCCAAACACATACACTGGAGAAAAGATAGCCTCTTCAACAAATGGGCTGGGAAAACTGGAACTTCATATGCAGCAAAATGAAAACTAAACCCCAATCTTTCATCATGCACAAAATTCAACTCAAAGTGGATCAGGGACCTGGGAATTAGACCAGAGACCCAACGCCTGATAGAATTAAAAATAGGCCCAAATCTTCATCATGTTGGAATAAGACCTTACTTCCTTAACAAGGCTCCTATAGTTCAAGAAGTAAAATCAAGAATCAATAAATGGGATGGACTCAAATTAAAAAGCTTCTTCTCAGCAAAAGAAACAATCAATGAAGTGAACAGAGAGCTGACATCCTGGGAACAAATCTTTGCCACACACGTCAGATAGAGCACTAATCTCCAGGATATATAAAGAACTCAAAAAACTTAACACTAAACAAGCAAACAATCCAATCAATAAATGGGTTAAGGAGCTGAACAGACACTTCTTAGAAGAAGATATACAATCGATCAACAGACATATGAAAAAATGTTCAACATCTCTAGCAACTGGAGAAATGCAAATCAAAACTACTCTAAGATTTCATCTCACGCCAGTCAGAATGGCAATTATCAAGAATACAAACAACAATAAGTGTTGGCGAGGTTGTAGGGGAAAAGGCATGCTCATACCTTGCTGGTGAGACTGCAAATTGATACAACCAATCTGGAAAGCAGTATGGAGATTCCTTAGAAAACTTGGAATGGAACCACCATTTTACCCAGCTATCCCACTCCTTGGTCTATACTCAAAGGACTTAAAAACAGCATACTACACTGACACAGCCACTTCAGTGTTATAGCAGCTCAATTCACAATAGCTAAACTGTGGAACCAACCTAGATACCCTTCAATAGATGAATGGATAAAGAAACTGTGGTATATTACTCAGCAATAAGAGAGAATACAATTATGGCCTTTGCAGGTAAATGGATGGAGTTGGAGAATATCATGCTAAGTGAAGTAAGCCAATCCCAAAAAACCAAATGCTGAATGTTCTCTCTGATAAGTGGATGCTGATCCATAATGGAGGAGAGGAGACAGGAAAAATGGAGGAGCTTTGGTCAAAGCAGAGGGAGGGGGGAAGGGCATGGGGACAGTAAAGATGGTGGAATGAGATGGACATCATAGCCCTAGTTTCTTGTATGACTGCATATATGATGTGATTCTACATTACATACAACCATAGAAATGAAAAGTTGTGCTCCATCTGTGTACAATGAATCAAAATGCATTCTGCTATCATGTATACCTAAGCAGAATAGATTTTAAAAAACAATATGTATATCAAATCATCATGCTATATACTTAAAATTTCTGTAATTCTATTTATATTTTCCACATTTGGGGGGGGGGTACTAGGGATTGAACTCAGGAGCACTCGACCACTGAGGCACATCCCCAGCCCTATCTTGTATTTTATCTAGCGACAGGGTCTCACTGAGTTGCTTATTGCCTCACTTTTACTGAGGCTGCCTTTGCACTCACAATCCTCCTGCCTCAGCCTCCCAAGCCGCTTATAGGCATGTGCCACCGCGCCTGGCATTTTTTTCCCCACATTTTTTTATTGATGTATTATAGTTGTACATATTGATGGGATTTGTTGTTACATTTCATATATGCACACAATATAAGAACATAATTTGGCCAATATCACATTATATCTCAATGAAGTTGAAAAAAGATAATGTACCTGAGAGAAATACACATAAAATCATCAGTACTAAGCAATATTATTATTTATTTTTTTGTTCTGACAACAAACCCAAATGTAGCACTTCAATAATCCCTGACTATGGAGAGGGCTTCTATGTTCCTAAGCAAGATCTGCTGGAATGGCCTAGATCTGCACACTATGATAGCCACATATGGCTATTAAGCACTTGACATGTGGCAGTTTGGATTGAGAAATGTTCTAAACCTACGATGTGAGATAAATTCCAAAGACAGTACAGAGTGCCAGAATGCAAAATATTACAGTAATGATTTTTATATTGATATATTCCTTATAATATTTTGGATATATTGAATTAAATAATATATATTGTTAATGTCATTTATTTCTATTTTGATGCAATTACTAGAAAATTTCAACGTATTGTATTGCATATGTAGCATGCATTGTATTTGTGCTGGACAGTGCTGGCCCCAAATTACCCAAACTGTAAGATCTATTCTATTTGCTTCCCCTCTCCCATGGCATTCCTTTGGTCTCAGAGTTAAATACAACAGGAGAAAGATGAGTCACCTGATAAGAAAAGAGCCAAGGAACACAAACATGTGTTTGCTGCCTCCTGCTGTGATATGCTACCCGGTGCTGGTGGCAGCTTCACTGCTCACCTCCTCCCAGCCAGCCCAGCACTGGACTCTGCTCCTCAGTAACCTGCCATGCTCCCTCCAGGCCCAATGGCATTGATAAATGGGCTACAGCCGTGCAGTTTCCTTTCCTACCCACACCACCAGCACTCAAAGCTCCACATCAGACCAGATTTACTGAAGTTTTGAGAAGACAAACAGGATACCCACCCCAGAACTCAAGCACCTCAGACTTAGGTTTTAGAAATTCTGTTCTGAAAAATCTCCTCACTCACCCAGCCTGACCAGTCTTTTCCCCTAAGCTTCAGCCTTTGCTGGCACCTTGCCTTCTCTCTTCCCTTTTATTTCCTATTCCAAACTCCTATTATTTCTGGTGCAAAAAGTTTAGCTATACTACTAAGGTTTTTTTTTTCTTCAATCCCAGTCCAACCTATTCCCCTAGAACCTCCCTCCATGCCCCAAACAACCTGTGCCTGTATTTCTCCACAAAACTCTTCTTGCCTGAAAATAAATACTAGTATTGGCCACTAAGATATTCAAAACTTTTTTTATTTAAATGTTTTAAACTACACCCAATGCCAGCAGCATGCCTCCGGTTTCTCGAGGACATGCAGTATCCAGGAGGAAAGGAAACTCCTCTGCAGAGAACGTAGCCAGGCCTTTTCCACTAGGAGCCAGCCTTGGCCTACCATGACACCGATGGGAAGAGAAAAGCAAACACAAATGCCAAAGGACCATGATCACAGATAACCTGAGAGTTGTCACCCAGATGCAATCTGGTTATTTTTATTTAAAAAAATTACATAACTATTAATTATAAGGATACTGTCAAAATTATTTTCTCTCATAAGAATATAAAACTAAAAACTATAAAACATGTCTTCATGTTTTTGAAAAATATTTAATGCCACGAAAATGCTCAGTATTTGTGGTGTTAGGTTCTTTTTTTTTTAAAGATTTTTTTTTTTTTAGTTGTAGATGGACACAATGTCTTTATTTTATTGCTTTGAACGTGGTGCTGAGGATCGAACCCAGGGCCTCACGCATGGAAGGCTAGCGCTCTACCGCTGAGCCACAGCCCCAGCCCCTGGTGTTAGGTTCTTTAAATCAGTATACTGAAAAGAAAAATATGATCAAGTTTGATCTCAATGAATTTATAAAATTGTTAACTCTGGCTGATGGGTGTGGCCAAAGGACACAACTAAAAACAATGCCAAGAATGCCATAAAGAGGGTGATAGAGAGACATCGCTGGTGTCTGGGTGGAGCAGAGAAGTCATAAAGTGGGAGTACTGTCAGTAAGGGAAGGATCAGGACTCCAAAGAATGGAGGTCTTAGTCAAGTCACAGGTACACAGTACCTGTGATCAGAAGACCAGAGAGCCAGAAAATGAGACAAATACCACGATCATAGGATTCTATCTGCAAAGGTGGCTCTCTCTGGACATTCATCAACAGCAGCATGGCTACAGGAGAAAAGTGAGAGGTAGAATGATTATAAATCAATGACAGAAGGAACCGTATTTTGCCCAAGTTCATAGGAGAAACTAAGATGAAAAGAAAGAATATGATCAGGTTTCAAAATCTTCAGTGAATAAAGAACATGACCAAAAAGCTAACTGACAGAAACAATAGACATCAGCTCCCAAACATTTCTCTTCTAAGTTTATACAATTTCTTATGCACTAATGAGAAAAACTTACATTTGCAAAATACTGTACTACTTCCACATTTCAAAAAAAATTGCTAAAGTCTTCTAGGTAACAGATAAAATACCACTTTGACAATCAAATGAATGGAAAATTTTATCAAAATTTGTAAAGTCACCTCTTGTACATGAAAATATTTGATTCAATTCATTCTTGTGATAGGGTAAAGGTTTTCAAGGTATGAGAGCAGATGAAGGTAGATATTCATTTTACAAAAATATCCAGATTCCCTTAAATAAGATCTTTTACATTTTATATGATGTGATTTACATAATATGTTTTAGGAACACATTTTTCATGAAACAAAGTATGCTTGTGTGCTATGGTGTAAATATGAAGAGTACTCCAAAGGTACAAGTGTTAAAGGCGTGGCTCCTAGGCACTATTGGTAGGTACTATAGACCTTTACGAGGTGAGGGCTAGTGGGAGGTCTTTCAGTCATTGGAATGGTGCCCTGATTGAGGAGTCCTGGTCCATCCTGTCTCTCTCTGCTTCCTGGCTTGTGAGTTGAGCAGTATGCTCTGACACTCACTCCCCACCATTGTTATTCAGTAAGCTCACCAGAGGCCCAAAGTGATGGGGCCACTGATCTTGGACTGGAACCTCCAGAACTGTGAACTAAATAAACCCTTTATAATTGCCTCAAGTCTTTCATTATAGTAGCTGAAAGCTGACCAATACAGTATGTTAAATTATTTTGGTTTAACAGACCCCACCAGTCCAAGAGCAAATGTAATCTGCACAATTTTTTCAGACAATTTACTACTTCTTTGGTGACTCTGAGTTTCCTAATGGCTCCAGCATGAAAACTCCTAACCTACTCAACAGGAAAATTCTTTAGCAGGTGCAATCAAAACCTTTTCAAGAAGCAAATTTAGAATGAATTTTCTGCCCAGGTGGATTTATTTTCTGGCATGCTGAGTGAATACATCTCTAATTGTAAAGAAGTATCTGATATTTTTTCCATTGCCCTCCAAATGTTTTCAAGTATCCCTATTAGTAAAATATGTGAATATATCAAAATATGTATATACTTTAATAAATATATAAATGTACTCTTATCTACACATTATATTTCATTAAAAATCTCTTCCTTTGGATAGTAAAATATAAATTTATAGTCAATTATCCCTCATCCCCTTCTTCCCTAATGAGCTGTCTTCTGAACCACTGTTTAGATACTGCTTCTAGAGAGACCAGAAGAAGACCATAAGGAAGAAAAATCTGCCAATAGCACAGACATCAATGATGCAATGAAGTCAATCTGCAACACGTAAGTTACAAAGCTATCTAAAGTTACTATTAGGCTGAATGGACTTCAAAATAGGTCTAAATCTTATAAAAGAATAAAGAAAAAGTCCCATATTGGTAGGTAACATATATTTAAGCAATGAGTGAGTATTAGATGTTAGGTATACATGAAAACAGTCTATTCACTAATTTGTCCAGTATTAATTGCATGACCATTATGTACCTGGCACTCTTCCAAGTAATAATTATATTTACATGTATGTATTGTAACAAGGTCCCTCTTCAGATACGTGAATTGCAAGTACTGAATAAATGAATTTACAAACTGTTTTAAGATGAATACTACATGAATAGATTGGCACACATGCAAATTTAAATAGAGATTCTTGTTAATTATCAATTCTGTCTTCTGCTAAAGTTAGACTAAACATTCTTCCAACAAATGGACTATATTTGATCATTAATATAAACCTAGTAGCATCTGGCATAACAACTAGCATGGAGTAAGTACTCGATACCTATTTGTTGGAGAAGTGAGGGGAAACGGGACAAGGAAGCAGCAAGAACCAGATAGAACAAAGAAGTCTGAAACCAAAGAGAAAGGGACATCTCACTGTCCTGGAAGCATGGTTAGTAACTACTATCATTGTGTTTCTTTTGACCTGGAAACACTATCAAAGGCATGTGGTCCCACCTGACAGCCTAATCTGTATTTAGAAACAATATGTAATTCAGGATCCTGAGACTCAAAAGGAGAATCAGTTCTAAAAGATCTATGCCTCTGCATTTAAAAGTTTATTAACTTTCAGGTTTATGATAAAGTAAAAATCATTTTCTCTTATAAAAGAAAAATAAGCACTTTAAAGAAAATTTGTAAAATACATGAAAATAGAACTAACACATTTCTATAATTCCACTTCCCAAAGAATACTACCATTAACATATTACATATTAAATTAGCTCAAAATTTTAAAACCCCTGTGGTATGATTCTCTATAATTCCATGTGAGGCTCATTAGCAACAAAAATGAAAAAACAAAAACCCACAGTAGAGTAATTCCAACCATGCTTAATGAGGCAAGATTCATGGCCTGCAAGTTTCCAGATTGAGCTATCATGAGACTGTGACCCTTAAGGAACAACGCCTTGTTTTAGTTACCTCTGCTCTGCCCCAACTACAGGACCTAGCAGTGAGCCTTGCATATTATATTCACTCAGTAAATGTTCATTGAATAAACACCTAGAAAGTAAGAGAGTCAGCATATTTTTCTTTTCAGAGTCTATGATTACACACCTGCTCACTCCCCAACTCCTCCCCAATAAGCCATCCTGTCACTCCCTGCCTGTACTTCATGCTTCAGTAACAGTAAAGAGCCTGCTGTAGCCCAAAAGTGATGCTGTAATCCTATTATTTCCCACCTTTAACACCAAGTTTTGTTTCACTCACTCCTCACAATTCAGCTCAGTCCTTCTCCTCACGAAGTCTCCCAACACTTGCTGCCTATCCTTAGGCTGAGCTAAGCGCTATAATTCAAGTTCCCACAATACCTGCCAATAATCCAAGTGACAATGCATAAATTTAGCCACTAGAATGGTTGTTTCTTTGTAGATTGTCAGATTTTGAAGCTTCTATCTTTATATTTACAAACACCTGCACAGGTTCCATAGAATGTATTGAACAAATGAGAGACTGAAAGAATGAACAAACATCTCAGTATTTTTTTGTTCTACTTACCATTTCTTTAATTTATTCCTATTGTTTGGTCAGCTGTTCATTCAATTTTTTTTATCTTAAAAATGAATACCCACTGTGTATTAAAGATAAAAATGAGAAGAATGGCAATGACTGAGTTCAGCTTTCTCTTCAAGCCAAAAAGTATCCCTTCCTATCTTAAGATTAGTGCTTAGTAAACAGCATCACCACTGTTTTCTCCAAAGTTCTCACAACCAAATCAGGCATAACTGCCACATGTTCCCACTAGATGCATTTTTTATATCTACTCTTCTTTCTCCCCGAGAAGACGTGGAGACCCTGCTTTCTCTACTGATGCCATCAGATCCGCTCCTTTTCACTTCTAGAGCCTCTGTCTTTGACCTCTTACCATCTGTCTCCTGTTACATCAAAAGAATAATTCAGTATACTCAAAACCGAACTACATATAAGTAATTCCTATTTCCTACCACATAGAATTCAAATTATGAAAAATCTATATTCCTATTCTGGTTTTTAAAGCTACCCATTCCACACTCATACCTACCAGCATTCTCTACCTTATTTCCTCTATTTAAGAAAATATATTTCCTTGTGCTTCAGGTATTCATTTCCCATTGAAGCCAGGGAAATATTCCTGCTATGGAGCATAGAAAATCTGCAAATTTCTCCATTGCTTTCTTTGTGCACGCATTAGCATTCCCCATTCTCTTTGTTCCCCAACTGGTCCTTGAAACCCCTATGTATCTCTCTACTCTAACAAAATCTACTTACCTCCAGGGCACAGGAATTGTTCCTTTGCTATATAACACTTTCACATTTAGATTTTACCTGAACATCAATATTTGGGTCCTTACCTGTATGTTTCCCTACAAGTCTAAGCACCCTAAGAGATCTCCATATATCTACTCTGAGATCATCAACAAGAGACAAGCTCCATTACTCACATTTACTTATGGATCTCGTATGAAGTCACCATATTGATATTCTTCACATTTAGAGCTCTGTTTATGTCTCTCCTATGGCAAAGGATAATACCTTAATTTCTATTATAAAGTTTGCAAAATTTACTTAGACAATTTAGCAAAAAGATACAAGAAAAAAGTGCCAGAATAAATGCTTCTGTATGTTCTATATTGTCACAAGACTAGTAAAAAATTTTTTCTTGGAACATTACATAAAGTTATTATTCAAAATACTATTGAGTAAAAATTTTTGTATATATTCACTTTTATATTATTTTTAAAAGAATAAACTAGCCAGGCATGGTGGCACACACCTGTAATCCCAGCTGTTTGGGAAGCTGAGACAGGAGAATCGCAAGTTCAAAGCCAGCCTCAGCAACAGGGAGGTGTTCAGCAGCAGCTCAGTGAGACCCTGTCTCTAAATAGAATACAAAATAGGGCTGGGGATGTGACTTAGTGGCTGAGTGCTACTAAGTTCAATCCCTGGAACCAAAAAAAAGAATAAACTAAATATCAAATCTGTTTAAATATGAAATGAATGAATAACACAAACTAGATTAATAGTTACAACTTACAGGATCTGCAGGTCCACAGAATTCTCGAAATGTCTTTGTAGGATTATTCTGTTGAATTTCCATTGCTACACAAGGGCCAGAATACAATTCTGTCACCATCTCCTATGATGTGTAATACAAACAAATACAAAAGAATCAATATAATTTAATAATATTTTATCTCTTCTCTTTTAATTGTGCCACTATTCCACTAATCCTTCAGAGTTAAAAATTATCTTTGGTTTCTTTTCCCATCTGTATCACACACATTAGCAGTTCCCAAATTTTGTCCATTTTTCCTGCAAAATATATTTTTAAATATGTTCCTTCATCTCCATTCCTGCCATTACTATCATTTTAATGTAATGCTCTGCCACTTCACACTTTTATTATTTGAAATTATCTTCTAGTCTATCTTCCTTTCAAAGGTCCATCTCCTTGAACCCAGTGTTGACAAATTAACATATAAAAACAAAATGTTTCTCCTGAAGAACCTTTTAAAAACCATAATGCATTCTAGCAACAAGGAATAAAAGGAACCAGATTTATTTTCCCACCTTAAAATTTCTAGAAACTAGACAAAATATATGAAACAACAATTCTCAGATTCTGGATGACAGGCATCACAGACCATGGGCCTCAGGAGAAGAAAAACAATGAAGTAAGCCACACAATTGTCCTACTGCAACTGTTATTAAAACAAAACACAACAAAATACTGGATGGGGTGAACAGGATAAGACACTGTGGATGAACAATTAATTTGAAAATAAGGAACAGAAACTGTTCAAAAGCAAGCATAGAAATAAAGAAAAATGAAGAAAATGAAAAAGAAAAAGATCTGTGGAACAATGTCAAGCTATCTAATATATCTGTAATTAGAGTCCTTGAAGAAATGTTGACAAACAGAAAAATATTTCAAGAACTGCTAAAATTTTTCCAACTTTGTTGAAACACATAGAAACAACAAAACTAAGAATAAATATAAGGAAAAGTACAATACAGACATTATAATCAAATTAGTCCAAACCAAAAAACCCTAAAAGCAGCCAGGGCAGAAAAAGACATATTATACAACAAAGGAACAGATAAAGACAGCCACAACAACAGCAGCAGCATATCTGTCAATCTAGAATTCTCAAAAACAAGGGAAAAATACTTTTCCAGACAAATGACAGCTGGGAGAATTCACCACCAACAACCTTATGCTATAAGAAATGTTAAAGGGAGTTCTTCAGGAAGGGAAAAAATGAGATCTACACAAAACTATAGTAAACATGTGGGTGAATATGAAACACATTGTCTTTGTTTGCTTAAAAAGATAAATATTTAAAGCAAAAAATATTAAGAGTGTTCTGTAAGAAGTAACATGTACGACAACAGCCGCACAAGGAGGGAAATGGAGATGCATGACTAGGACTTGAATCTGCACATGAAGTAGCACACTGCAACACACCATCGAGGGTGCTCTCACACGTCTGCAACACCAGCAAACCTTCCTTCCCCTTCAGCAGGGAGGAACCCTGCAGGCAAAAGTGGAAACAAACATGAAGACTGAGGCAGGACAAGTGGGGATATATGAAGATCACAAGTTCAAGAACTGAGAGAGACCCAGGAAGGAAATGAGAGGAGGCTAGACCACGCAGGCCACGTGAGGCATTTTGATGATACTGGAGGGTTTTTGATGCACAGCACCAGAATATAGTAACTTATTACAGAACATATGTATAGATACTAATCCAAACTGTCAACTTACTTAATAGAAATGACAGAAGTTAAAAGGAAAAGAATTTCTTACTTAATATAGTATAAATAACCTAACATTTAGGCCTACTCATTAGAATCCCTAAATATGTACCAAAGTCACTTTGTTATTTCAAAAAATGTCATATGTAATTGACTTCTTATATAAAATCATGGTGAGTCTGATTTTGTTTCATGACATTGAAGTACTGCCTACATACAAACGTCAAGGCCAAGTTCTCAGTAGGAGTAGAAGGCATAAATACATATTCCAAAAGAGAAATAAATCCTGCTCATCTGCCTTCCTATCTTCTTCTCTCTATCTCTTCTTAGTCTGTCTTAGTTTCAGTCTCTCTTACTTTGCTTTCTTTTAGTGTTAGTAATAGATACTATTAAAATGTGGATATGCAGGGCTGTTCAAAATGCACAAAATGCAAAGAAAAACATGTTGAGCTAAGAACTCCATCAAAAGCATGACATTCCTTAAAAGGCAGACTCAAAAATTTAAATCACCTACTTTTTATTAAGGAGCAGATTTCCTAAACAAGAAAAGAAGAATCTGTGCTAGCCTACCCTGATGTAATTCACGTTGGTTCTTACCAAGACTCTAGCTCCATGAATGCAAGTGGTGTGCTTTCTTGTTTATCACTACCTGTGTGGCAAAGTAAAAGAGAAGGCTTCCTAGAAAAGAACTTGGCTGATGAGCAAGACACCAGCACAAAGCTATTCAAGAAAACTGATAGGGAGGGAAACCAACATCTTTTAAATATCTACTAGTGCTGTATTAAAGGGAAAGATCTGGCTTGCTTGATTATGGTCATTTGTAAGAATGCATTTCATTGCCCTCTGAATAACTTCCTTTCCGTCATTATTCATTTGATTCCATCTGCATTGGTATCTTTCAAGTAGCCATTAAGTATCTCTGTGGAATTATATTACAATGTGAAGAACTATTTACTTCTAACTTTCTAAAGCATTTCAGACAGTCTTCCACTCAGAATATTATAAACTTCAAAGAAGAAGTCAAAATGTATTATTATCCCAAAGAAGTCTGTCTTGCTGTAGTGGTGCTTTTTTTTTTTTTTTTTTTTTCCCATTCCTCCTATAAAATGTTGCTTCATAAATAAAATAATACTGCAGTTTCCACTAGGTCTCAGGGTCGGATGCCTCAGTTAACAGGCAGGATCAACTGGCCTCTAGCAGTAAAAATGCTTTAAGGAATATTTTTTCTAGAAATTTTTAATATAAATGGGGTACAATGTGCTATTTTGATTTAGATACAGAGATGATACAAAGATTCAATCAAGCTAATTAACATATCTATCCCCTCAGCAATTTATCACTTTATAAGAATGTTAAAAATCCACTTTAGTATCGTTGAAATACACATTACTAAATATGTGTGTACTACCTAGTGGTTACACTACTAGTAACCACAGTAAGTATGTGTACGTATGTATGTGTATGTATACACACACACGTACATGCACACAACAATTTGGTTCATTGAGCAGTTTTTCCCTTTTTTGGTCCCTGCTCCTCCCCCATCAATCTCTTTCCTCTACTCCATTTTTCTCCCTTCTGTTTTCAAAAGTCTCCTTTTTAAAACAATTCCTTATTTTTTTTCTGGTTTCCACATGATTAAAAACATTTGATGCTTTACTTTCTGAGTCTGGCTTATTTCACTCAGCATGATGTTCTCCAGTACCATCCATTTATAAGCAAGTGACATAATTTCATTCTTCTTTTGGCTGAGTACCCCACATTTTCTTTATCCATTTGTCTGTTGATGGAACCACCAGGGCTGGTTTGACTATTGTGAATTGTGCCTCTAAAAACATTGATGTGCCTGTGTCATTATAGCATGCTGATTTTAGTTCTTTGGATATATGCCAAGATGAGAGACAGCTGGGTCATATCACCATTCCTAGTCTTTTGAGGAATCTCCCTACTGCTTTCCAAAGTGGTTGGACTAATTTGTAGTCCTACCAACAATATATATCTTTTGCCCCACATCCTTGTCAGCACTTGTTATTACTGTTATTCTTGATGACTGCCATTCTAACTGGAGTGAGATGAAATCTCAGTGTAGTTTTGATTTGCATTTCCTTGGTTGCTAAAGATGCTGAACATTTTTTCATATATTTGTAGTCCATTTGTATTTCTTCTAAGAAACATCTGTTAAGTTCATTTGCCAATTCACTGTTATTTGGGTTTTGGGTGTTTTTTGAGTTCTTCATATATTCTGAATATTGATCCTGTGTTAGAAGAGTAACTGGCAAAGGTTTTTCCCTTTTCTGTAGGCTTTCCCTTCATGCTTTTGTTTCCTTTGCTGTGCTGAACTTTATTTGATGCCATCCTATTTGTTGAATCTTGGTTTTATGTTTTTAGCTTTTGGAGTCTTATTAAGGAAGTCAGTGCCTGTGCCAATATGTCAGAGTATTGAGCCTACCTTTTTTTTCTAGAAGTTACCATGCTCCTAATCGAATTCTTAGGTCTTTGATCTATTAGGAGTTGATTTTTGTGCATGGTGAGAGAGAGGAATATAGTTTCATTCTTCTATTTATGGTTATCCAATTTCCACAGCACCATTTGCTAAAAAGACTGTCTTTTGGGCTGAGGTTGTGGCTCAGTGGCAGAGCACTTGCCTAGCATGAGTGAGGTACTGGGTTTGATCACCAGCACCACATAAAAATAAACAAACAAAATAAAGGTATTTTAAAAAAATGACAACATGTTTTTAAAAAAAGACTCTCTTTTCTCCAACGTATGTTTTTAGCACCTTTGTCCAGAACAGATGACTGTGTCTGTGTCTTTTTTTTTTTAATTTTTTTTTTTAGTTGTAGATAGACACAATATCTTTTTTATTTATTTTTATGTGGTGCTGAGGATCGAACCCAGTGCCTCATGCATGCAAGGCAAGCGCTCTACCGCTGAGCCACAACCTCAGCCCTGTGTCTGTGTCTTCTATTCCACTGGTCTTCATGTCTGTTTTTAAGCCAATACTATGCTATTTTTTAAAGTTTTCTAGTATCATTTGAGAACAGAGATTGTGATGCTTCCAGCATCCCTCTTATTGCTTGATATTGCTTTGGCTATTCTGAGTCTTTCATTCTTCCATATGAATTTTAGGACTGTTTTTTTTAGTTCTGTGAAGAATGTCTTGGCATTTTGATGGTGATTGTATTAAATCTATATGTTGCTTTTGGTAGTATGGCCATTTTAACAATATTAATTCTATGTATCCACAAAAACGGAAGGTCTTTCCATCTTCTGAGATCTTCAATTTCTTTCTTCAGTGTTCTATAATTTTCAGTATAGAGGTCTTTCACCTTCTTGGTTAGACTTATTGCCAATTATTTTATTTTATTTTTTTAGAATACCATGAATGGAATTGTTCTCCTCATTTCTTTCTTAGTAGATTCATTACTGGAATATAGAAAAGCTATTGTTTTTTTATGCTCTAGAAATCTTCTGGTCTTCCAGATATAGGACCACAGTCATTAGCAAACAGAGATCATTTGACTTCTTATTTTCCTTTTTTGTAACCATACAATTTCCTTCTGTTACCTGACTGCTCTGGATAGAGTTTCAAGAACTATATTGCATAAAAGTGGCGAAAGAAGAGATCCTTATCTTGTTCCTGATTTTAGATGAAATGCTTTCAGTTTTTCTTTGTTCAATATGATGATGACCTTGGGCTTGCCATCTATTGCCTTTATATTGTTGAGGTAAGTTCCTTCTCTCCCTAGTTTCTTCAGTGTTTTTAATCAAATGGGTTTGTTATCATTAGTCTTTTTGATAATAACCATTGTAACAAGCATGAGGTGATATCTCATTGCAGCTTTTGATTTGCATTTCCTTGATGATCAGAAATGTTGAATATTTTTTCATACATCTGTTGGCCAATCACATCTCTTCTTTTGAGAAATATCTATTTAGATTCTTTGTCCATTTTTAAATTGTTTTGTTTTCTTACTACAGTTGTTGCTTGAATTCCTGATATATTTTGGATATTAGCCCTTCTCATATGTATGGTTTGCAAATCATAATTTTAAAAATACTTTCAACGATTATAAATTATGCTGAGATTCCCAAGACTTGAGACTTCCAAATGGTTTTGCCTTAAATTTACTTCAATACTTACATTATACTCTGTCACTACACCTTTATAAACTTCATAGAATTCTTCAACATTAACCCGATCCATATTGAACTATATTAAAAAATAAAACAAAACTGTAAGTCAACCAACCAAAGAAAAATAAATGAGCCATTCTTAGCACTCACCATTTACCATCCCTTAGACATATTCTTTAGTTCAAAACGTAAATGTTTCCTTTTAAAATTTATTTTTATTTATTTATTTTTAACTATTTTTGGTATATAACCAATACAACACCAGGAAACAATCTGACATAATCCAAAAGCATGGGACTCAACCTGCTCCAGTTCAGCACTGCCCACCCCGCCTCCTCTCCATCCCTTCCACTGATCCCTCTTCAATCCTTTTATGGTTTACTTTTTCCCCCTAGGTTCAGTTCATGATCCCTATCTTTTCCCTCCCATCCTTCCTCCTCCTCCCATTCTCCTTCCTTTACTCTACCAGACTTCCTTTCATTTGTCTATTAATTTATATTTGATTGGTTCTTTATGTTAGCCTATTCTTCCCTCCCCCTTTCCACAAATGAGAGAAAACATTTGACCTTTGAGTTTCTGAGATTGGCTAATTTCCCTTAGCATGATATTCTCCATCAAAATGCAAATCTTGAATAATTTGCTCTTTAATGAAAAAGTGCTATTAAAGATCAGCTGCAGAATAGCAATGGATAACCTCTGAGTACTGAATATGTCATGCATTATTCTAGGACCTGCACATGCATTATCTAATTTAATTCTCATAATTTTATGACACAGTTAGATAAGGCTAAGAGCCAGAAGTGCAATGAACCTTTCCCAGATTGGCATTCTGTTTCTAGCAGTCTGATCCCAGTGATCATGTGCTCACCTGCTACCCTACACCTCTCTGAATTAAACTTCATTCTTGATAAGAAAGGATTTATGAAATGTAATGTTGTTTGTTGATAGATTAGAGGTGTAATAAAGAAATATTACTAAAGAAATGTAATTAGATTTTATAGAGGGAATAAAAAACAATATCATTTTTCTCCAAAGAATTCAGAGAAATCCCTAGTCAGGTTTCTAACAAAGTGCTTACACACATAATCTGGACGTGCTTCATCCTTTCATAACATCATGAACAAGAGTATGCTTACAAGGTCAGTCCATAACAATTCACTCCTACACAGGCTGGAATTAAATGTAGCTTGTAGTAAAACATTTAGACTCCAGGTCTCAAGAACTAAAACCCTAATATTTTAAAAATTGCTTCTGAATTTCCATTTTATTTTCCTCCTTACTTTGTTTCTCTATTGTTGTCAAGATTAAAGATTCCTGAGAAGCTTCTTCCTACAGAGACAATACTTCAAGTTGAAAGGATTTATCACCAGAGGCAACATTACTGTTACAGGAAGGGGACTGTTTGAATCAGTGTTTTATCTTACATTCACACAACTTTTATTAATGCAATGAAATAATAACAGAAGGTATAATCTGTTAAATATTCAGGAATTTGAGCTATAAACTCCCCAAGGCACTGTGTATGGTTATTTTATCTAATTTTCAGAATAACCTATTCAGACAAATACTGTTTTCACTACCCAGATGAGAAAGCTAGGGACAGAATGCTTCACCTGTGGCCAGGGTCACATATCCAGAAAGCAGCTGAACCCAGATTCAGAAATAGATCTTTCTGGTTCCAAAAGTCAAAAATTGCACTTGCCATGACACTCCCAGGCCTCCATCATAAGCTCCACTCTCACTTCTCTCTCGTTACTGTTTTCAGTGAGTACTATGACCAATCACTGTGTGGGTTGCAGGCTTAGAGCTAGGTCAACGTGCACAGCTACAATTCCTACGGTTATCACTTTTTTAAAGTTGGTGTAGGTCCTATAATCACTCAACACTCTTAGAAAGTTTTGGCTAAGAATTGTTAACAATCTTAGGTAAGATTTCATAGTTATCCAACTTCTCATCAGTTTCCAAGTTTTGATCAATGACTTTACAAACTAATTGATAATTTTTCTTTAAAAAAACTTTTTTATTATAAGGTTATTAAGTTCAGAAAACATTTGCTTTTTAATGCTCTGAGTTCACAAGTGCACAGAGATCATTCAATTAAAAATGTTAAAGATTAGGGGCTGGGGTTGTAGCTCAGTGGTAGAGCGCTTGCCTAGCATATGTGAGGCATTGGGTTTGATTCTCAGCACTACATATAAATAAAATAAAGGTCCTTCAACAACTAAAAACATCTTTTAAAAAAGTTAAATATTATTTTTTAAAATCCTCAATATTTGTTTTTGTTTTTGTTTTTAAATTTTTTCTTAGTTGTAGATGGACACAATGTCTTTATTTTATTGCTTTGTATGTGGTGCTGAGGATCGAACCAGGGCCTCACGCATGCGAGGCAAGCGCTCTACTGCTGAGCCACAATTCCAGCCCTTAAAATCCTCAATATGTTATGGGTCACTTCAAAGTACCTACCATTTGAATAGCTGAGATTTCAAAACATCCATCTCGAATAGCCATCAGGATCTTTCCCAACAGTCCTGAAAATGAAGTACAAATATATGAAAAAAAAAAAACTGTAAAGCATTTTAGTTTCTCAGAAATACAAATTTTCTACATCAACATATTTTGCTTATACTGTATATAATGAAGACACATTTTGCCAAAAACTATATCTGCAATACTTGGCATTACATTTAATTACTTGATTCCCCAAGTAAATGCTTTAAGAATATCAACAATGGGCCTAAGGATTATTATTAAAATGACTTCAGGATTTTGAGTCCAGCGCTGGGGGTGTAGCTTAGTGGTAGGGCACTTATTTGCTTAGCATGCGCAAGGCCCTTAGTTCAATCTCCAGCACCACAAAACTAAATAAAATAAAAGATCTTGAATCCAAGAGACCAGAAGAATTTTAGCACCTTTAAGAAGAAAACTAATAATTAAACCAAATTAGTAAAGGGAAAAACAGTGAATTTAAAATTTTAGATAGGAACACAAGGTATGCTATACAAGCAGTTACAGAGTAGAAACCTGACCAGTGGCTGAAAGACTGAATAAACTCCATATACAAAATTGGTGACATGGGATTGCATCCCAATAGAGTTAGAGAATGAAGGATGCAGACAGGTTAGAGCTGCAATGATGAGAACACACAGGGAACAATTTCAGTGACTACTGACATCAGAAACAATGCAAACCAGTGCACAAATGAACTTTTAAATGTGCTAAACAAAGAAAAGCTTAAAACTGTCAACTTGAATTTCTATATCAGTACAAAATCTTTCAAGAATAATGGTAAAATAAAGACATTTTCAGATAAATAAAGCCAAAGATATTTGTTGCCAGCAAACCTGAACTATAAAAAATGCTAAAGGAAATTATTTCAACTTTAGGGAAATGAGATGGAAACAGAATCTTCAGGAAGAAATAATGGTATAAAGGTAAACATACAAAAAACTATTTTTAATACAAAAAACTATTTTTCCTCTTAACCTCTTGAAAAAATATATACCTGATTAAAGTAAAAAAATTTAACATTGTACTGTGGATTTCAAAACTTCCATATTGATAATACACATCAGAAATATAGCATAAGCCTAGGTAGAGAGGTGGTAAGTGGACCTATACAACTGAAAAGTTTCTATACTATAAGTGAAGTCATATAACATTATTAACCCTAAGTAGATTGTAAAAACTAAGGATATGTATTTTATTCCTTAATGATTATCTAAGAATAATCCCCAAACTAGCAGCATCAACATCATTTGGGAAATTGTTAGAAATGCAAATTCTTGGGACTAATCCTAGATCCACTCAATGAGAAACTCTGGGAATGGAAGCAACAAAATATCATTGTTTAAATAGGCCTTCCATGTGATGTCCTATACTAAAGTTTGGGAACCAGAGCCCTTGGAAGAAGGGAGGGAGAAAGAGAGGGAGGCAGAGAGGAAAGGGGGGGGGGTGCTATGGTTTGGATCTAGAAATGTCTCCTAAAGCTCATGCTTTGAAAGTATGGTTCCCAATGTTGGAAGGTTCAGAAGTGGCGCTTTTAGGCAATAATGAGAGCTGTAATCTCATCAGTGGATCAATTCACTTAATGAATTTGAATGGACTGCCACGTGGTAACTGGCTGGAGGAAGTGGGTCACTAGGGCATGCCTCGGGGGTTACATCCTGTCTCTGGTTCCTCATGCTCTCTCGGCTTCCTGGCTTCCATGAACTGAGCAGCGTTCTCTGCCATCCCCTTCCACCTTGATGGTCTGCCTCCCCTCAGGCCCAGAGCAATGGAGTTGACGACCATGGACTGAACGTCTGAAACCATGAGCCAAAATAAACATTCCCTCCCATAAGTTGTTCTGGTCAGATACTCTGGTCACAGCAATAAAAATCCAACTAATACAATTATGAAAACAGCTTTAACCTCACAGGTTCCTAAAAGGTCTGCTGGCCCCAGAGCCTGAGATTATGTTATAATGGAATAATCAAAATATTTAATTGGCTCATAAATGTCATTCAGTTAAGTCATCCATGTATATTAAAATATACATAGATTTATATGGGTATAAGTACATATATGATATCTTTTTAGATCTTCTGAATATATACCATAAGAGTCATTAAGAGAATAATATAGCATGCATATACAGTAAATTTTGAATCAGGATCATCACTCCCAATTAAGTTATTATTCAGAATTGAAGATTTCCTTCACTGATCACTTTGATGTTTATTAAATTTGACAGAACAAAGGAAAAAATATCATTTACCATTTTTTAACAGTTCAAGAAAAATGTTTGATAGAATAACATTAAGAGAAAATTTAACAAGTTAGATGGATAATACTTTTTAAAATTATAACAAAATTGGTTTATCTAACTAATAATCTAAGAGTTTTATATTTCTAAAAGTCTCTACATCAAAATCTATGTGAACTGACATAATCTGATGCCAAAGTCTTGCCTGGAGTCTTGAGATTCTCTGTGTCATACCATACCCTACAGTTACCTGCAAACCTCAAAGCAAACCTGCTGCCCATGAATATGCCCACATACTGTGGGAAAGCCTGAAGAAGACCCTGACAGTCAGTGTTAAGCTTCTTCTTGACACAGCAGGGTATAGATGACAATAAAACCCTATTCACAAGAATGACAGCCCATGAAAAGCACGCTTTGATGAGCAAAACAGCTTTTAAAACTGAAATTTAAAGGAGGAGCCAGGCTACTATACAATACAATTCACACTCACCTGGATACCTCACTCCACAATCCAGATAATGAACAGGAATGAAGTGGAAATAAAAGTTGGGAAGAAATGGAAAAATGTCCACAAAGAAATTTTAAATTTTATATGTGCAAGAACTTGTGAAAAAAAGTTTTGATCCTGACATAGCCAAGAGTGCTTAAAGTAACAAAATTGTTACATAAATAGTTATGTGAAATATTAACAGCCATCTTAAATCATACTGGAGAAATGTGATATTTTTAAAAGTTAAATCTAGTGAAACACAATTAAAAGGTATTTTAACTAAAAAACAGAACTAATGTGTCTTTAAAATGTGATTAGTGCAAACCCAAATCAAAGCTAGAGATTTTAAGAGTTTAGATTCATTTTCAATGCCAAAGTAAAAAAAGAAATCACAAGCATTACTAAATTCAACAGAGGAAATTTAATACTAATCCAAACAAATATGCATAGCAAATAACGTTAGGCATAAAAACCAGGTGGAAAGGTTTTCTGTCTCCCAGACAGCAATAGGTAACGAGGCAATACCATTTCACTAATAATCTCCAGTGCTTTTAACTGAATATAAAGAAAAACCTGCAGATTGGTTTGGTTGCATGTTACTTTTCCGTCACTGTAACACATTCCTGAAAATCAGCTTATAAAGAGAAAAGGTTGACCTCAGCCTACAGCTTTGGAGGACTGGCTCCACTGCTTTCAGGCTGCGGCTAGGGTGGAATCATGGTGGGAGTGTCCAGCACAGCAAGCTGTTCACGTTATGACCAGGCAGCAAATGAGAGGAGGAGGGGGAGGGCCCTTTCTTTCCTTCAGGGCACGTGCCCCGTGTCCTAAAGAACTTGCACTGTGCCCAGCTGCTCAAGTTTCTACCACCTCCCAAAAGTGTCACGCTGGGGACAAAGCCTTTAACATATGGGCTTTTAGGGGACCCTTGAGCTGTAGACTATATAGAACACTGTAAATTTTTTTTAGTGTTTTCTGCCTTTGAAGTAAGAAAAAAATGTAGAATTACACTGTTAGTGCCAAAAACGAGTTTGGATTTAGCTGAAGTATGAAATTGGGAACTTAGTAATGCACTTAGAATCTCAAATTAATCCATTAGCTGATCATAAAATCCATTCTGGTATCAAGCAGACTTGTAAAAGAGACCTAATTTATCCAGTAGCATTTCTGATCCTCCATTTAATTACACACAACCAGATCTAAAATACCCATTTTTCCCTACCAGTTTCCTAACAAAATAATCCAAAATTTTTTTGCAAGGCAGTAAAAAGGAGTAATCAATATAAGTTTTATAGATGTACCCACAACATAGTGACTCTATGTACTGGAAACCATCAAAATGTAATTAACTGGGTAGAAAGCAGTGAAGGCAGGGTCTCCACCAATAGAAGGCCAACAGAGAAGAGCTTCAGGAACTAAGATCTCCAGGAAAGGGCAAACAGCACTCCTGAAGTGGAGACAGGACAGGCTCAGCTCAGCCAAAGCAGCTCAGACAACTCCCTGGGCTAAAACAGAGAAAAGTTCAAAACAAGGAAGATTCAGGAAAAAGAAAAACAAAAAACAAAGTAGGGTGCTAGGTAGCAGGCCAGAAACTGGAAACTATATAAGATTGGGCAAATGATCATTAGAAAAGCCAGGTTGCTCCAGAAAACAAGGCAGCCACACAATCACAAAGCAAAGCTAAGTTTCATGCCACAAGGTACTGCCACCTTGTGGGTGGGGTGAGATCCTTCCTAATCTTAAAAGGAGAGCAACTGGGGCTAGTGCAACAACAGTCAGAAACTGACTTCAAGCTTCTAGGACACTTTTAACAAATGAAACCATATACACGCTATATATTGACCCATTGATGGAAATTTGTTAGTTTTGGAGGCAAATACAATAAGAACACTGGAACCATTAATTCTAATAATGAACAAAAATATATATATACATATATTTTTTTTTAGTTAAAATTAATTCTGTTGTCTTCTTTCAAAAAGAAAAGGCTTCTCAAAGCTAGAAAGTCTTTTGCATATTTTTAAAATGAGTCCCAGTTAAGGAGATCCATAATTTAGGCACCATCTTTCAAGAACATTGTTTCTCCTTTTGGTAGGTGGATGGGTACTGGGGATTGAACTCAGGGGCACTTGACCACTGAGCCACATCTCCAGCCCTGTTTTGTATTTTATTTAGAGACAGGGTCTCAACTGAGCTGCTTAGTGCCTCACTTTTGCTGAGGCTGGCTTTGAACTCTCAATCCTCCTGCCTCAGCTTCCCGAACCGCTGGGATTACAGGCGTGCACCACCATGCCAGGCTGTTTCTTCTCTCTGTGTTAAATGGCTCTGATTTCTTGAGCTTTGGCAAGACCTATATAGCTATTCATAAAGAGGCTTAAAAATATTTAATGTCACATTCTTGCCCACAAATTATAGAATTCTTGCTCCCCATCTACTGGAAGCACACACTAGGCAGGGCCTGCACTTCTGCTCTGCTAGCTCCCAGCAGGTTGATACAGAAGGCAGCACTGCTATGTAGTAGTCTGAGTGTGGTCCAGCATATGCAGCTTTAGCACAACCTGGGAACTCATTAGAAATTCAATTTCTTAGTCGAGCGCTGTGGCGCACGCCTGTAATCCTAGCACTTTGGGAGGCTGAGACAGGAGAATCATGAGTTCAAAGCCAGCCTCAAGCAACAGTGAGGTGCTAAACAACTCAGTGAGACCTTGTCTCTACATAAAACACAAAATAGGGCTGGGAATGTGGCTCAGTGATCGAGTGCCCCTGAGTTCAATCCCTAGTACCAAAAAAAGAAAAATAAAAAGAAATTCAATTTCTTTGGGTCTAAACCTGAAATAAGTCAGACACTCTGGAGGTGGGTCTAGAAATCTATTGACAAGTCCTCCAGGTTATCCTACTGCACACTAAAGTGTAACCATTTCCATAAGCAAGGTCTCTGGGAACAACATACTAGAATAAGGACCACTCCGCTGGCAATGAAAAAAGATAATATGATCTGAAAAGCCCATGATTTTAACGTTTTGAATCACTGTCTTCCCTTATCCTACCACTCCAAAGCTACATAATTATAAAGAAATCATGAAGGTCCTTGAATTTTAAATTGTTGTCTTAATCTTTCCTACCCTTTATCATTTAATTTTGAAGACCATTCTAAAAAAGAAATACACAAAATGAAAATAAACGATGCATCATAAAAGTCAATTTCCCTCCCATCTCAGAATCTCAGAATAAGTCCTTCATAAAGGCAATTACTGTTAGTCATTTCTTACAGGTTCTTCTAGAAATATTCAACACATATACAAATATAGAGACTTGGCCTTTTTCTTTTTCCTTTTTAATTTTTCCTGGTACTAGGGATTGAACCCAGGGGTACTTCACCACTGAGCCACATTCCCAGCCCATTTTATTTTCTGTTTTGAGACAGGACCTCGCTAAGTTGCTGAGGCTGACCTTGAACTGGCGATCCTGTCTCTGCCTCCCGAGTTGCTGAGAATACAGTCATGTGCCACCACACCTGGCAAGACATGGCCTTTTTTCTTTTTAATCAATGAAACTTTATTGTCTATGCCCTACTCAATTTCTTTTTGTAAAATATTTTTTAGTTATACATGGATACAGTGTCTTTATTTTTGTTTTTTACTTATTTTTAAGTGATGCTAAGGATCGAACCCAGTGCCTGACACTTGAGAGGCAAGCACTCTGCCACTTAGCCACAACCTCAGCCCCAATCCTACTCAATTTCTATAGTCATTGTAAAATAAATATATATATACACATATGTAATGATAAAATATATAACAGATAAGCTACATTTAATAATTGTAAAGTGAACATCTGTGGCAACCACCATCTATATCGCAAGTCCTCTTTAGGAGCCCTCTGCACATACCTCCCCGATTATTACCCTTTTTCTTCAGAGGAGGGTACTATCTGACTTTTCTTTATATTTCACCACCTACATATGTATTATTTATATGAAAAGAATCATGTCATCTTATGCTTTCATGTCTTGCCTATTTTACTCAACTTCAAGACTAAGATATTTATCTATGTTGCTGTTTGGCTCTGTTTGACAGTCAAGAAAATTACATTTGAAAGTAATTAGAAGTGATTCGTGCATATCCATGGTTATAGCAGAACAATTCACAACAGTCAAACTATGGGAACTAGCCCTAGGTGTCCATGAATGGATGAATGGATAAAGAAAATGTGGTATATACACACACAATGGAGCTTTATTCAGCCATAAAGACAAATGAAATTATGTCATTTGCAGGAAAATGGATGTAACTTGAGAACACTATGTTAAGCAAGTAATTCAGAAAGTCAAGGGTTATGTGTGTTCTTTCTTGTGTGGAAGCTAAAGAGAAAAAAGGGAAATAAAGATACAGAGAATCTCATGAAAATCTATGGGAGATCAACAGAGTAGAGGAAAGAGATGAGGGGAAGGGAGGAGGAAAGGGATAGGGCAAGCACTGGGGAATGATACTGGCCAAATTATATTGTTATATGGTGTGCATGCACCAATAAGTAACAACAAATTCTCCATTATGTACAACTACAATACATCAATTAAATACATGGAAAAAATATTCCTAATCCAGAAAAAAGAAAGTAATTAGAATTTCTGGATAGTAGAAATAAGTGATCTTTATACATTGTCTATAATTTCTAAATTTTCTACTATATATGTTCTATTAATACAAGAAACCCCCTCCAAAAAAAAAAAAAAATGCAGCTAATGAGACAAATTCCTGGCTTAAACTTAGCACTACCCACCCTTGTACTTCTTTGGTGTCATTATTTCTTAAAAAGAGCATTCTAGTAGTTTCAGTATTTAAAGAACACAGTTCTCAAAGAAAACTTTCAATTTCATGAAATTATACATCAGTATAAGATGATCTCCTTAGAGGGATGACTTTTCCTAAAGAACCCAAATTACTTTTTTATATATTACCTAATTTATCCTCACAGCATAGTTGTGAAAAATTTGAAGCATGTGTTTTGAAACATTAAAAGCAATCAGAATAAGTAAAAATTATGATAAAAAGTAAAAACATATTTGAAATTTCACCTTCTTATTAAAAACAATGCTTAAATAAGATTTTGCTTAAAGTTCTTCTCACTTAAATTGTGGCTATTATAAAGAATAAGAAAAACAGAACATAGAACCTATAGCACAAATCTTTAGGAAAAAAATTTAAGATTTATTTTAAACACTCCAGAATCAGCCGGGCGTGGTGGCTCACACTTGTAATCCCAGCACTTTGGGAGGCTGAGACATGAGGATCGCGAGTTCAAAGCCAGCCTTAGCAACGGTGAGGTGCCAAGTAACTCAGTGAGACCCTGTCTCTACATAAAACACAAAATAGGGCTGGGGATATGGCTCAGTGGTTGAGTGACCCTGAGTTCAATCCCCGGTACCAAAAAAAAAAAAACACTCCAGAATCATTCTAGTTCATTCCAATTTGCTTAAATTAAAACCCTAAGGAACACTGCTAACCACCCCTGTGATAGGGTATTCCACAATGACTACCATGAAAGATCTCTGGAGCAATAACTGGGATGAGTAACGCATGCCCCGTTCTGCACACACAGAAGCCACCCTGTACATCTATTCAACTCAGAGATGCAAGTTGGTGACATGTTAGAAATGAACTAACCACAAAAATAAGTGAGGACTTTGAACCACAGGGTTTCTAGAGTCAAAAAAAAAAAAAATCTGAGTGTGTAGAAAAGCAAAGAAGAATGCTATTTATTAACCCACTCAAAAACAATGGTAGTGACCATATCCAACATTTTCACAAGTGTCAACTCCTTCCATCTTTCAACATGTCACTTGGAAATCCCAGGTTTTCAGATACCTTTCTATAAGGTACCATCTTTTCTTTCTCCTTCCTCCTCATAAGCACCAATTTTAATTACATTGTTGTATTTTTGGAATTTATGATCTGCCATGTAACTTGAATTATCTTCTAAAGTCTTAAAGCATGAGCTCATACTTCATCGAATTTTTCTTTTTTAAACATTTCCTGGCAAACAAGCATCATGTTCTCTGAATCCCTGGATTTCCAGCTCTATAGGGACGAGCCCAGTTCCTGGTTGGAAGGAGGAAGAAGCATCCTGAAGAACAGAACCAGAGTGTGAGAGGAAGGAACTCCATCTCCCTTCTCTTCTTCCTTCTGTCCCTGTGCAATGACAAGGCACTGCTGCAAGACAGAGGTCAGGGGATCCAGGAGCCCAGTGCCACAGAGAGGAAGGAGAGGCCCTATATTTGCTACAAATTCTTTGAGGTAATATTTTCTTTCAGTCCAGGTCATGTCTAGCTATGCTCAGTGTGGATTATCATGAGTTCTAAAATGACACAGTCTTCTAACAGACAAGGACATGAAAATAAATGAGATCCTCAAAGCTCTTACATAAGCTGGCAGTAATTCTCTTCCTCCTAAAGTCTTTGTGCAGAACCTAGAATCTAGCATATCAACAGATAAAGATCCCAAGGCATGTGTGGCAGGTTGCTTCAATGGCCTCATTCCCTAAATGGTAACTGCTGAATCTTAAAACACAAAGATATGGAAAACCAGAAATCATTTCAATTTCTTTTTACAAATGTTTCCTGAAACAAAAACTTGAAATATCATTCAAACTCCTGAGCAGACTAGGAATTGCTAATTAATTCCCCCTGGGCCCCTCCCTGCCCAGATCACTCCTCCCTGGCCCCTCCCGCCCATCTATTTCCCACCCTCAGCCTTCTCACTGGCATCTCCCGATCACATGCACAGGATGAGGGTAAATGAACAATACAAGGGAGAAGAATGTAAAAGAACAAAGAAAACTTTAGATGTATAAAAGGGGTGGGACTTGCTCATCCCTCGGATTGTGCATTTTGGATCCCCTTCTTCTGGGGAGAAGTCTGCTCTACTATCCTTTAAATAAAGCTTCTGACTCTATGCGCTTTACCGAGCTTCTCTGGTGTTATATTTCAGCATCTGGGGAAGCACGACTCATCAGGTAACCAGTAACTGGCAGTATCCTAAAGAGAGGATATCACACCAAATCCCCTTCTCGTCAAGCACACATTAGAATTTTTTACTCTAATCATGCACTAAGTTGATAAAGGAGATCAACAAATTAAAAACAAACAAACAAAAAAACATGATCCTAGAGACCACATTTTCTGATGTTTGGACGCTTACCATACTGGGGAGGGGAGGGTGTCTGGCTAGATATTCCTCAGGAAATGACATGTTGAGAGTAGGGAGAAAGAAGAGATGCACATTCTGGGCATAAAAGGGTAAATGAAAAGGTGCTGAGAATGGAACAAGTAAGGGGAATCAGGGAGCCTAATGGTCTTCAGTAGCACTAGAAAAGAGACAGTGAACTGAAGCAGTCAACCCAAAGTACACACTTGGCCCTTGGAATCATGCAGAGCAGACCCAGGACACCCATGGATCCCAAATGTGCAGATGTCCACGTCCTTTGGATGACATGGCAGTGCTTGCATATAACCCGCACCCATCCCCACACCTGTGGTCATCTTTGGACAACTTATAACTACACAAGTAAACGCTGCATAAGCAGCTATTGTACTATATACTGTTTCGGAAGAATGACAAGAATAAAGTCTGTACCTGTTCAGTACAGATGCTATTCTTTTGCAAATATTTTCCACCCATAGTTGATTGACTCCACAGAGGTGGAACCCATAGATTTAGAGAGCTGACTATACTTAAGAAAAACAGACTACCACGAATAAAAAAAAGTAGAAGGAAAAAAACTCTTTTAGTAAAATCATTATCTTATAAAACATAAGAAGCATAATTCCTGCCAGGCATAGTGGCACAGTCCTATAATCCCAGTGGTTCTAGAAGCTGGGCCAGGAGAATCACAAGTTCAAGGTGAGCCTTGGAAACTTAGTGAGACCCTGTCTTAAAATTAAAAAATAAAATAAAATAAAATAGAAAGGCCTGGGGATGTAGCTCAGTGATAAAGTCCCTGGGCAAAATGTCCAATATTGGGAGTGTGGGGTGTGGGGGTATTATTCTCATTTAACTGAGAAAGTTTTAGGGAGGTACTCTATAATTCTCAAGAACTTGTTTATTGTTCATCTTTTTTTTTTTT
>PVHX01014970.1:0-48415 GCA_004024805.1 Geosciurus inauris | reverse complement strand
TTCTATTTAGGGAGTGAAAAACCACCCAGCATCTTTCCACTCCTGAATTAAATCCGGTGTTCTAGGTTAGAAGGTAGCGGTTCCCCCATCCTGTCCTTTTCATGTAAACTTAGGAAAAATCTGGGTTTCAGCTTACTCCTGGAGTTAACTCTTTCCTATGAACTTGGCCTTACCTCTGGATATACAGGCAGCAGTGCATTTACTGCTCCTGTTAGGGTATCAGGGAGAAAGGGGACATTTGCATCATATTCCTTTGCCTGGTTTACCACCCTCTGCCACAGCCATGGAAAATAAAAGACTCGCCTTTCCCAGGAATTACTAATTCATAAACGCGTAGCTGCATAACAACAGCGTATGATGTGGAAAACCCTGAGAACCTATTTCCAGGAAAAGCTAATAGAATAAAAAGCTTTTGCAAAAGTGTTTATGGTATAATATTATTTCATAAGGTTTCAAGAACCCAGTTTTAAAATTTGCACTTTCTGGAGGAAATAATGTGATACTGTACTCGGAGAACAATTTCATCGAAGTGACCCTTTCAAGGGATTAGGGGAAGGCGCGTGTTAAATTAATCTTTTGTCATTGTGTGTAGTCATTTCTTTCAGGACATAGTTATTCCTGGCAGATTTTTTTTCTTTTTTTGTTCCCCTGTTGTTGGATTTTTGGTTTACTAGGTTTTTCTTCTTAAGTGTTGAACATTTTCTTTAGAGCTTATTCTGATATATAAACGGATGAATGCCAGAAAAAAGGACAGTGCTTTATTTTTGCTTGATTGTTTTAGAAATTTCTTGGGATCTGCAGATAATGTCTAAATGATTCCAAATGTTCACATATTAGTAAACAGCCAGATAATTAGGTTTGTGAAATTGTCTCAAAATGTCCATAATTATATAAACATAGCCAGCCTAGAGGTCTACAATTGCCTCCTGGGTTTCATAATGATTTTCTATAATGTTTTTGGAAACTTGGACTTTCTATGTGGTACATATAGGCTTACCATTTTGAACTAAGGAAACTGCAAAAATTTTTTCTTTGCGTGATAAAGACTGGAAGAAGGATAGAAAATTCAACTCTAATCCTACCACTCAGGAAAAAAAAACTACTGTTGATTTTTTGGTGTATTTCTCGTGCTTTTTTTGCACATAAATAGTTGACCCAATTATTTTTATATTGGATATTGCTTCTTGCATTTATCATAAAATGGTATATCTTGGGGATATCCCCATATTGTAAACCTTTCCCAAAAATGTTGCATATGCCCCCCCCCCACCTTTTTTTTGGTACTGGGGATTGATCTCAGGACCATTTGACCACTGATCCAAATCCCGAGCCCTATTTTGTATTTTATTTAGAGACAGAGTATCACTGAGTTGCTTAGCACCTCACTTTTGGCTGAGGCTGACTTTGAACTTGGGATCCTCCTGCCTCTTGAAGTCCAAGAAACCCTAGACTGAGGAGTGCTTCATGGCCCAAGGCACAGCTACTTCTGCACTAAACAACGCCACCCATTAAACAGCCACGGTGTAGGCAGAGGCTCTGCTCAGGGGGTCTGGGTGACTTGTCTGTTTTTGTGAGAATACCATCTTCCTCCTCTCCACCCTTCTTCCTTCCTCATCTCGTGTTTTCACCATGTATTATTTTTCTACATTCTTATTTTTAGTTCTACTTTCTCATTTGCCAGTATTGATCGGCAGCTTGGGGCTGAGTGGCATTCTTTCATTACCATTCTTTCCCTGTGAACATATTCTGTCCAGGCTGCGGGACACAGGCTTGTCCCTCTTTGGAAGTGGGAGTTAGCCACTGCTCTGGATTGGTGTGTCTGGGGACCAGTGAGGGAGGTTTCCTGTCTGGTTCTCTTTCATGTTGACTTCTGGGCATGAGGCCTCACTTGGACATCTGGGCTACTAACCGCATCTCGTTTAAGATGGCAAACCTGTTTTTTAGGGGCCAGGGTGGGGCTGGCTTTGCATATTAGCTGACTATGGGAAATATGTCCTGGGTCTTTCCTCTAGAGCTCCACAGCCAAAGCCTGAGGATTAAAAACCAGGAGCCACCTGGCTGCCAAGTTGCAGGCCAAGGCCTCTTCAACTCGTAAACTCATGAGAATCAGGAAAGACAGGACTAGGCGCTGTCCCTCCTCATCTCCGCCCATCACCCCACCTTCGGAATGGATCTTAGGTTTCTTCCTTTTCTGCTTACACAATAATGAGACATGTTGCATGTTGGACAAGCTGTTTCTGAACTCGACAGTGACTCCTTATTTTATTTTATTTTTTTCATTTGCGAATGCTGGGGATCGAACCCAGGGCCTTACACATGCCAGGTAGACGCTCTGCTGCTGAGCTATAATCCCTAGCTCTTGAGATTCCCTGTTTAATCTGAAAAGTCTCTTTCCTTCTTCTCCTTCTCCTTTGTCCAGGATACAGTTAACTGCAAGTCACTTCACCCAGGTGTGAGGACATTTTCAGGGACAGATGACTTGCTAGTCACACCGATCCCTATTGTCTCTCTGTTCATTCATGTTGAACTGTGTCACAGGCATGGGTGGCTTAGGCCTGGCGTGCCCTGTGAGCCTCAGAAGGTCCTAGCAGAGACCTGCCTGCTCCTGCCTGCTCCTCTTCTTGCCCATCTTTCCTTCCTGTGGTTCTAGTGTCACTCCGCTTCCCTCCATTCTGGTCTGCCCTTCAGTTTTTATTGAACATCTTCTATGTGCCAGGCCCTCTGCTTGAGGCTGAATATTCAGGGATGAGCGGCAGCATCCTGGCCTTCCAGGAGCTCACCTCTCCTTACTTGGGGATCCAGGTAAGCACAATGGGCAGGGTCAATAGAAGCCAGAGGAGAGAGTGTAAGTCTGGACCAGAGTCAGGAAAGCCACTGGCAGGGAGGTGATGCACCTTCCATTACAGTTTTCCAGGTCAGGGAGGGAGAGAAGGGAGCAGGGCATGACGGGCAAAAGGACCAGAAAATACAAAGGCTGAAGGCCCGGGCAGTGTGGCGTGTTGGCGAGGGTATGCCAACATGGATGTCGTGCACGGGATTGAGGAGCAGAAGTTACACTTGGAAAAAGTGGGCTGTGGTCACTGCCTGAAAGTCCTTGTATGTGAAAGTAACAGCGACAGTTGGCACTAACATGGTCCTTATTACGTGCACGGTACTGTCTGAGCATTTCTCATGTGGTAATTCACTTAATCCCCAGAGCAACTCAAGGTGCTAGGAACCTCTATGGTCTAGGAACCTCTATGGTCTAGGAACCTCTGTGGTCTAGGAACCTCTATGGTCTAGGAACCTCTGTGGTCTAGGAACCTGTATGGTCTAGGAACCTCTGTGGTCTAGGAACCTCTGTGGTCTAGGAACCTCTATGGTCTAGGAACCTCTGTGGTCTAGGAACCTCTGTGGTCTAGGAACCTCTATGGTCTAGGAACCTCTATGGTCTAGGAACCTCTATGGTCTCCATTTTACAGATCAAAGAGCTGGGGTGAGAGTGGCCAAGATTTGTATGAGGTCACCGGTAGAACAGCTGCCAGCTGGAGAGTGTCTTCTGGGAGACCATGTGGCCCTCCTGAGAGCCTCTAGCCCCTTGTGCTGCAGTGTGGGGCTTCTTTCTGCTGGCGTGTCGTCATGGAGCAAAGAAGCTGAAGTCTATCAAGGAAGTTTTAGAGACAGATGAGGCTTGAGCCGGAATGACTGCTTGCAAGTCACCTGCTATTTTTGGGGCGGAACCTGGTGGCATCTTTTTGAATCTTTCTCAGAGTTACAAATACTGAAAAGGCCACTCTGGAACCTGTTTTGTTCTTTGTGCAGTGTTGGGGCTCAAACCCAGGGCCTTGCCCATCCTAGTTGAGCGCTCCTGGAACCAGCTCCTGGAACCTGTTTTTAAGCCCACTTAGTGTGAAATAAAGCGCGCCCCAGGTGCTAATGGAACTGAATGTTTGAATTGAAGAAAAACCACGTTTATGCACTTGAGTCTTTTTGGACTTCCCTTCCACTTTTGGGTCTCACAGGAGGATGGTGGTTCTGCTAACAGTGCCTTTGAAGAATTGCTCAAAGAGAAGGAGGGAGAGGCAGCCAGAGATGCTGTCTCTAACTGGTACCTCTTCCATATGGGTGTTTCCTTCAAACCATGTCTTTATTGTGGTAAGATGTACACAGTATGAACTGTACCATGGTGACTGTTTTCCAGTGTCGGGTTCAGTGGGCATTAGGCACGTTGACATTGTTGTGTAACTTTTACCGCCATTCACCTTTCAAACTCTTTTCATCTTGCAAAACTGAAACTCTGCACCCATTTAACAATGCCTCTGCATCCCTCCTCTCCCTGGCCTCTGGCAACCACGATTCCATGTCTGTGTCTTTGGGTTTGCTTCCTCTAGAGATCTCGTGTAAGTCTGTCTTTTATGACATACTTATTTCACATAGCATAAGGTCCTCAAGGTTGGTCCATATTGCAGCATGTGTCAGAACCACTTTCCTTTTTCAGGGCTGAGTAGTATTCTATGGTGTCTGTTCCCCATTTTGTTGATCCACTCATCTGTCCATGGACACTTGGCTTGCTTCTGCCTTTTGGCAATTGTGAATAATGTTGCTGTGAACATGAGTTCACAAATGGCTGAGTTCCTTCTTTGCAGTTCTTTTGGGTACTGTGAGGGTTAGCCCATCCTGGACCTGAGTCTGGGAACTACAGTTAGTTTGTTCACGGTTCTCCTTTCTTTTCTGCTATGTCAGATGAATACTAATCTTAAATGGGGATTTCAGGAGCTATGTGGTTTCCACCTGGTCCTCTGCCTTGTATCAGGTAGCAAGCACAGTGGACACATTCGATGGCTGAGGTGGTGGCTCCCTGAGCTGTGGCAGAGCTGGAGGAGTTAACTAGGAAGGAGTCACAGTGTGGGAGGAAGAGGGGATGGATTCACGAGTGTGTGCTTCCTGGTTGGTGGTCTGTCGTTTATGTCGTGCCTCGCGTGGGTTCGCTCCACGAGTTGGGATCCCGCAGGACGAGGGGACCGAGGAATGGGGTCCCACGGGACAAGCTCTGGGGTCCCGGAGGACGAAGGACAATGGGGTCCCATAGGACGAGGTCTGGGGTCCCGGAGGACGAGGTCTGGGGTCCCGAGGATCGCGGAGTCACTCACTCAGACACCGGGGGTAGGTAAAACTGCTCTGCCAGAGCGAGAAGCAGACCCGTTTATTTCAGTTAGTGCAACAGTTTATATAGGGTCCTCGGACCAATCATGGCCCTGAGGTTAGGTTACAGCCAATAGGGTATTGATCCATGTCAGGGGTGCGGCCAATCAGCATGGGATGAGAAAAGGAGAGCCACTGAAGGCAGCCAATCAGCATGGGATGAGAAAAGGAGAGGCACTGAAGGCAGCCAATCAGCATGGGGTAAAGAGGAGGGGAAACATTCAAAGTAACCAATCAGCATAGGGCAAAGGAAAGGGGAGGGGAGGCATTGGAGGCATGGAGAGAGCTCCTATAATGGTCCACAAGGGGGTGAGAACAGTCTCGAGTGAATCCCAAATGTCTAGCTTGGCTGACCAGATGACCATGACCTAGGATATCTGGCAAATTGGGGACAGTGTTGAGACACCACACAGAGCGTGCATTTATTTTGGGCTTCTCCAAAAAAGGGGAGGTAGCTCCCTGGGACCTGCAGATGATCTGCAGGATAAAGATCATTATAATATGACTATATAATGGAGCTGGAAAATGAAATAAAGATACTGTATAATTAGTGTGAATTTAGATTCTTATTCAGAGAAGCTGGTTTCATTTCTTTACAAAAATTCTTATGGTGTCAGGATGTTTTAATTTTGGAAATTGGCGGTTTAGGTTAGTATTTTCTTGGTTTGCTTCATGGGGACAGGTGAAACTAGGAGAGTAACTTGGAATTTGATGTCATAAGTACTTCTGCCTATTTTTGTACCCTACTTTGGATCTGGTTTGAAATGAGTCACTGCTCTCTTCTTTTCCTACCTTTTGTCGGCCGGCCTCACAGACTCCCAGCAGGCTTGCCAGTCCCCGGACTGGAGCACACCTCGACCTCTGTGTCCTCTGAGCCAGGTCTCAGCACTGTAGGGCTGGAGTAGAGCGAAGTCAGAGGAACCGGTGTTGTGGGAGAGCTAATGGGTTCACTTTCGGAACCCTGATCTTGAGGTATAGGTGGGCATCCAGGTGGAGGTAAGGAGGTGGTTGGATGCAAAGGGATAATTAGGAATGACCTGAGGCTGGTGGACCATGTGGAGTTATCCCCCAAGCTCAGGGGTATGGGTTTGCCAGAAAGAACACAAGTCAGGGCTGGGGCTGTGGCTCAGTGGTAGAGCGCTTGCCTTGCATGCATGAGTCACTGGGTTCGATCCTCAGCACCACATGCAAATAAATAAATAAAATAAAGATATTGCATCCATCTACAACTAAAAAAATATTTAAAAAAAAAAAAAGAACACAAGTCACAAGAAGAAGAGAAGAACTAAGACGGAGGACTGTCCTCTTCTTCATCTGCTCCCAGGTGACGTAGTGGGCGATAGGCCAGGACTCAGGGATGGTTGACCTGGAGCTTGGTCTCATGAACCATCTGCATATGCACAATGGCAGACTTCAAAGTAGGAAGATTGGGGGTTTGGTGAACTGACTGGAAGAGACAGTCACTGACTGGAAGTTGATGTGTGGCAGCCACATGGGCCAGAACCAAGAGCACACAGAGAAGGCTGAAGAAGGTGGGTCAGAGTGTTAACATGGCAAGTGGGACAGATGGTATGTCAGCCAACTTTCTGCTGCTATGACAAAGACCTGAGATAACCAACTTATGAAGAGAAAAAGTTTATTTGGGCTCATAGTTTAGGAAGTTCCAGTCCATGTTCAGGTAGACCTGTTACTTTTTAGGCTTCTGGTGGGGGTTCCAGATGCCGCTGGTGGGGAGCATGTGGCAGAGCAGAATTCCTCACCTCATGACCAAGAAGCAAAAGACAGGAAGAGAAAGGAACAAGGGGTGTCCCAATCCTCTTCAAGGTCATGTTCCCAATGATTTCCACTAGGCTCCACCTCTTAAAAGTTCTATTATTTCCCAGTAGTGCTACCCTGGGGACCAGACCTTCACCACATAGACCTGCCAGGGACACTTAAGGTCTTTGCCATAGCAGTTGGTGTTTTGGAAGTCAAGGAGCGGGAAGTCCAGGGAGGTGGGGGTGGTCACCTTTTAGATGCTAGAAGGGAGAAAATGATCAACAAGAGTCCCCTGCGCTTGGCCGCGGGAGCCTTCGGACCTTTGTCAGAGTTGTTTCGGGTAGCAGTGCTGTGGAATTCAAGATGAAATACTTCCAGAGAGCTCTCTGCTTACCCTTTGAATTCCAGACACTGTCAGTCTGGACGTTATGCCTCCTTATATCACTTTTTCTTACTAAAAATCCCTTTCGGCAATTTAGGACACATGCTCAGGATGTCCATTATAATCATGGATGTCCATTTAGATGCCAGTGTTTATGCACAGATACCTCTGGCCGTCTCTCTGGAGGCATTCCCTTGAAACTTCTATTACTTTTCTGTTAACAATAAGACGGGTGCATACTTTTATTTTTGGGATTCCAAACCCCCAAGTTACTTGAGGAGTCAGAGTTGGTGGGAATCTTCTTGGGTCTTGAAACTTGGATGACAGGTACCAACATGGATGGGTCACCCTAGAATCCTGGGAACTTAGACTCCAAGTCCCTTACAGTCATGCATAGGGTCAACCATTTCCTCTTAGCTTCTCTCCCGGAACCTCTTTTAAACCACTTCCTTGATAGTCAGGACTGCCATGGATTGCAGCCTTCCTCCAGCTGTTTCTGAGTTACTGCTGTTTTGTAAATCTGTCCCACTGACATTGGCGATACACATAATAATAGCTACAATGTATTGGTGCCTACCATGTTTGGGGCACTGTATCAAATGTTTGGCGTAGATTGTCTCATTTAATTCTTACAATAGCTTTATGAGGTGAGTGGTATTAACTTCCCTTTATGAATGAGGGAACTGTGACTCAGAAGAATTTAAGTCTCCCTTTTTGAAGTCAGTGACTCTGCAACTGGAGCAGGCAGCCGAATGGCGGGAGGGTGAGTGAGCACAGACTGCCAGCCCCACTCCTAGGGTGTCTGATTCAGCAGGTCTGTGATGGAGCCCAGAAATTGCATTTCTAGCAAGTTTCCGGGTGCTGCAGCTGGTGGTCCAGGAACCACACTGCACTCAGTCTCTCAGTGATGGGGACTCACACCTGGGCTTGCTTGACTCCACAGGTGTGCTCAGAACTCCCCATGGAGGAAAGCCTGCTCACGGCCCAGGGTGGACTGAGGGCTTCTCATGGAAGATTCAGGTCAGCAGCTCTTTTCTCTTTTAGTTGGATCCTGGCATGCACAGGTGTACGGAGGCAAAGGGCACTGCTGACGGCAGGAACGAAGGGACTGCATTGTCTATGCAAAATTCTAAATGACAATAGAATTCACTAAAGCTCCGCTTTGCTTTCTCACTCCACACCAGTGATTCTCTACAATGTCTGTGAGAAGTACTGTGCGGCTTTCAAATGCCACTGCCTGGCCACTAAAGATAAAAGAGTCTGAGCACCCCCTCATTGCTGGGGCTGTGGTGAGCTCACTGCCAAGGACCCCTCTGCTCCTTCTTGTCTCTTCCACATACACTGGGCACTGGGTCAGCATTCAGTCCACGCCTGATGAGCAGTCCTTCCTCCTTCCTCTAGATGTTGAGGCTGAAATAACCTGATTTTAAATACCAAGGAATGGACAAAATACTATAGAGCTGTGCATTTGGTGGGTACATTTACCACCAATGCCTTTTCTAGCACTTGCTGTATCAGGCAGGGTCTACTGACACCATGTTGAATCCTCACACCGACTTATACGGTGGGTTCTGTCCTCTCCATGTTAGACATGAGGAAATGGGGGTGCTCAGATGTTCTGACTTAGCCCCCTAATCCCAGACAGCTGGTCAGTGGGCAGAGCCAGGATTCCCATCAGAGTCCATGACCCTAACCACCAGGCTCTGTTGCCTTTCAGGCAGAGAGTTGGTGCTTAATAATGCACAGTCGATGGCCACATGGAGATAGATAGACTTATTAGTTGCAAGCAGTCCAGGGAGCTTGGGTTTTAAGTAGGATCTGGACACTGGGTGGGTCACTCACTATATTCAATAGCTAGTCAACACTGGTGCACTTGGGATGGTGGAACATATGTCCATGATGGGTTCCCTCTTTCCTGTGGGCTGATGTGGTGTTTACCTCCACTGCAACAAAATGTGTCTTTCCTCCATGAGGTGGTTGTTGGTATTTATAGAGCATCTTACAGTCCAAGAGATCCAGAAGCAACAATTACCTCTTTAATCCTCTTAGTCTCTCTGAAAAGAGCCATGAACCCACAGAGCAAGCTCCTCTCCTTTCTTCACCCCAGCCCTGCCCTCCAAAGTTCACAGCGTGTACCCAGCAGCACTGTGGGAGGGGAGTTGGGGATTCCAGGGGAATCAGGCATTTCCTGCAAGTCCCCTTCTGAACCGGGTGGACATGCAGGGCCACAGTGGGGCCTCCTGTCGGCTCCCTGCATTCCCACTTGTTTTAGAAGGCCTAGTGCTTGTAGCCTACCTACGGGTGAGTCACCTGCTTCCTGATAAGGGATGTCACCAGCCGCATTCCCTCTCCGGAGGCTCCAGGAAGGCAAGTTGCAGTCATAGAACTTGTTTTTCTCTTCTGAAGCAGGGAACTCTTCTGTCTTGGCAGCTGCTATGTCTAAGATGCTCGTCAGAGGAGCAACAGGGAAAGTGGAAAGGGAAGATGTTTGGGAAACTTCCTGGGTGCTCCTGGGTTTTCCCCACGTGTATTTGCAGAGGCCTGCTGGGCATGTTTGATAAACAGCCTGTAGCCAAGACTGTCTTTCGTTAGTTTCAAATAATCTAACTCATTGGTCTGAAGATCCACTGTGAAGCCAAAGGCTAATTTTAATTTTAATCACTGAACTCAGCTGTGGGATGGCTTGTACGTGCTGGAGGGTTCCTTGGGTATACTCATGCTCTGTGTTACTAAGGGAGGAATAAAGCCTACATAAATAACAACTGCTCTTGTTGTGGTTGAAAACACTTTCAGTTGTGAGGATCTTCTGTTTGAGGGTTGTTAATCATTTCCCTGGCAAATCACCGTGCTAGTTAAAGGGCAAAAAATAGAATACAGTTGGAGAAATACTCACCTTTGTCCCCCTGTCCCCTGTTGTCATATCCAGCTAGATTACTCTCTGCTCAGCCATTCCTGGTGTGTGCAACTGGGTGGAGCACCCAGATTTTGGGAGACTGGTCTGTCCTTGTGGAGGGCCATCATTTGGTCTTGTGTTTTTTTTCTGACAAAATAATTTTTAAAAAATGAACCGATTTTGTTACTGGTTACCAGGATGGTAGCATATTGTATCCAGCAAGGTCCTGGGACCATGCCCGCATTGGCATTTCAGATGCTTCAATGTGTTCATCTGCGTGTCTGTTACCCCTGAGCTTTGCAATAAGGAAGAAGGGCATAAATATTGCACCAGCTGGGCTCTGAGCCCTGGCTTTACCCCAAGGCACCAACCTCCCAGTACTGCAGTCTCTGCTCTTGTCGCCTCCTTCAGTCCCTTCTCTGCAGCCAGCAATACCTAGTTGCGGTCTTCCTTTGTGTTTTACCTCCAGAGAGAGGAAAATGCATGAACCCTGGGTTAGGAGGCAGGAAGGCCCAAAAAAGGAGATTCTGGGACAAAGCAGAAGAAGGAAGCATGAATTAAGGGTTTGAAAAATTGACCATATAATTCTTCTTCTACCTCCTTCCCTACAGGAAGACAAAGATCAGAGATGGAGCGCTGTCATTATCCTTCACATAATTACAGGAGAGAGCCGAAGTTCTTGGAAATGCCTGCAAAGTCAGGAAGCTGCTGGCAGCCGAGCTCACTCGCTCTTCCAAGTCGGCCCATGGAAGCCAGGCAGGGAAACTAGCTCAGGGGGTGGGCAGCTCATCCAGGGGGGACCCCCCGCACAGTGGAAATGATGATGCCTCTGGGCTCCGATGTGGAAAACATCTCCCAGGGTGGTGGTTCACAGAGCTACGCCTCATCTGTGGCTCTCCTTAGACTGCCTTCAGGTTTCTAACACGTGTCATGCGGCTTCCATGGAGAGACCATTCTGCAGCTGCTTCTGTGGTCACAGTGGCTCTGGGCAGGGGCTGGCCTGTGCCTGTGGAGGGCAGGTGTGAGGAGGAAGGAACACCGAGATTCCCTTGTGTGCCCAGCTGAAATCTCTGTCCTGATTGGCCTCTTTTCTTCCCTTCCTACTCTTGGCTCTTTCTTTTATACCACCAATTACCATCCTGGGTGGAAAGATTTGCTTTGTGTGCTAAGCGCAGCAGGGCGGGCGGAGAGGAGCCTGTCTGAGGGGAATGTGGTTAGAACGTTTTGCATGTTTTCACTGCTCCGCATAGGGGTATTTCTAGGCAAGAATGCAAACAGGCTTGAAATAGAACGTATTAGTAAGTGTAACAGAGAAGCGAAATGTATTTTTAGCAAATATGGCTAAAGCACATTATTGCAGAGTGAGATGGAGGCGAGGAGAGGGTGCAGCTCTGGGGGTTGAGGCAGGTGGCTGCCTTTTAGGTGGCCCTAGAGTTTGAGGGTGCCTAGTTCAGTGGTTCCTGGGTTGCTGGGCTTCTGGGGAATGCCATCCTGGTTGCATAGACACCCCCAGATGCATACATGGCTGCTGCTGCCACCTGTCCCTAGCTGGAGGAAAACAGAGGCCTGGTCTGCCAGAGCCCGTCAGTCTGCAGGATGTTGGAGCCTGGTTGTTGCAGGTATAAGCACTTTGGGAACCCTAGGACTCAGACTGTGTCTTCTAGTTCATGGTGCCCCAGCCACACCACTGGAGCTCTCTATAATGCAGCTTCTTTGTCTGGGAACAAAGTGTTAACAGTTTCTTAGGGAGTCGTGAGACCAAACAAGGTCACAGATTCAGGGAGGATTTGAGCTTTTAGAAGGAAATGGCCTAAAATGTCTAGATGTAATATTTTGCTCTTTGCAGATGTAATATTTTTCCCTTTGCAGATTAACTAAGGTTTAATACCTGGTAGCTGTGGGAGCTTGCAATGGTGCAGTTCACAGCAGGGCAAGATTTAATGCCACCCTTGCTGACTGTTGGGGTTCTGGCTACCGGACTGCACAGAAGGCTGATTCTAAGGCGGGTTCCCGACTCCAGAGCCCTGTGGTTGGGCTCCAATCCTCAGGTGGTTTTCTCTAAGCTGCTCAAGTGCATTCCATGGTTCTCAGCTCCATGTGGGTTGCTGACATCTGCTCCCATATTCTTCCTCGTAGAAAACCACCATGACCAGTGTGACAGTTAACTTTATGTGTCAACTTGGCTGAGCCACTGGGTGTCAAACATTATTCAAAGTGTGTCTCTGAGAGTGTTTCGAATGAGATTAACATCTGAATCTGTGGACTGGGTAAAGCAGATTTCTTTCCCTGATGTGAGGAGCCTTGTCTGATTAATGGAAGGCCTGAGTAGAACAGGACCTATCTGCCCTGAATGAGAGAGGATTCTTCCTGCCTGATGGCCTTCCACCCAAGACATTGACTTGAATGGAACTATCAGGTCTTCCTGGGGCTCTAGCCTGCTGGTCTTCAGACTGAAATTTATACCAGTGGAGCTTCTGAGTTTCTAGCTTGTCCACTCACCCTGCAGATCTTGGGACTTGGAACCTCTTACAATCACGTGAGCCACTTCCTCATAATAAATGTCACACGCAAGCACACACCCGGTTGGTTCTGTTTCTCTGGAGAGCCCTAATATAACCATCTGCTACATAAACTCATGCTTTGGGGTGCAGCCAAAACTCCACCTTCTTGTTATAAGATTTGATAGGAAAAAGGCAGTGAATAAGCACAGCAGTAAAATCTGGGGTCTCTGGTGATTTCAACTTTGTGTAACTGGCAGTCAGTCAGAGACTTACAGCCACAGAGGCCTTGCTTTTATAAAATTCCTTGCATAAAAGTTGAAACTTGGCCTGGGGATATAGCTCAGTGGTAGAACATTTATCCAATGTGCTTGAGGCTCTGAGTTCAATCCCTAGCATTGCAAGAAAGAACCAAAAAAAGAAAAAGAAAAAAAATTAGCTAAAGCAAAAGGAGAAATTTAAGAGCCCCCACATTAAAATAGCCTTCTTCTAACGGTCCTTTTAGTGAACAAGTGCCCTATTTTATTAGGGAAATTTTAATTTATGTGAACCATTCCAGAAACATGAATCATTTCAAATGAACCACCCACAGCTCCTAGCCTCTAACAAGTAAAATTGAGTGACCTTATCGATCAAGGCTTATAATTTGATAACTTATTCCATGGACCATTCTCTAACAGCTCGCATGGACCTGGGAGTTGCCCTGTGGCAGAGAGAGCTTGAGTGGATTTATCCTTTTTTGTGTGTATTTGAGTTTGATTTTTATTGGATTGACTCTAATAAATTCCTGAGTCCTTTCCTAATCATCAAATGCCTGCAGCAAGCCATGTGCTTCATTGTAATGACACATATCCCAGAGGAAGGGCACCAATAACTGGAATCAGCACTGATGGATTCTATGAGGGACTCTTTTTGCCAGAAAGATGCTGCCAGGCTCAGAAAATCATCAGAAAAATATCTACTTAGTATATGCTCATTTAATCACAAGAAAAGTACATGGATTCGTGGCCTTTGCATTATTGCTTAAAGGACAGTGACATTAAAGGATCTCCCTGGGGTAGCTTCTGTCGATGACCACAAGCCTGGGAAATACCATCTCTTGAGGCCTCAGGAAATCTCTCTCTTGAGCTCCACTCTCTTCTTGGAGGTTACTCCCTCTAACTCTCCATACCACTTACCCTAAAGTGGAAGGGACTGGTAACAATTATACACTTTGTGGAGTTGCAAGTCTGAGGTGAACTTTCCAGTACTGACTGTTTAGTGGGTGCAAATATTTTTTTCCCCCTGAGTATGGAAGCCTTCCAAGCTCCCTGAAATCACAGTGTTGGGTGTACAAACCACATATACAATGACAGTTAAATATGTCCAGTGATTCCGCTACTTGTCCTGGATGGATATAATAGGAGAAAATAATCTTCTCTGTAGAGAATCTTCTACAGAGCCTGAAATGAGGGGTTGACTCCACTTATCCACAGCAGCAAGTAGTGAGCCCCGGTAATGTGGGTGCTGAGGTGGACTCCTGGACATAGACTGTCTATGTGAAATCAGTGAATAGGCCAATTCCCACCTTTCCTGTCAGAGTCATTACCTTAGCATATAAAGGCTCATGGTCTTTAAACCCCTCCATTTAATCTCTCCCACTGTCATTTCAAAACCTCTCATGAGTTTGCCTGAGGTTGCTTGTCTGCAGCGGGAACTGTTTAAAGTGGCAGCTGGCTCTGCCCATGTTCTGGCTACTGCCAGGAGCTCAGGCGCCTCTAACACTGCATTCTGGCACTTAGCCCAAGAGGAAGGTGCCACTGGACACGATATCCCCTGGCCTGAGAGAGTGTGGGGCAGCTGCGATCCGGGCACTAAAGGTGTTGGTGACGCCTTGGCCAGCACATAGGAAGGCAGGCTGGTACCACATGGGTGTCGACAGTTTTTCTTGGTGAAATCTGTGATGGCCCCCAAGTGAGAGCAGCTGTCCCTTTATTCGCTGGTCCTTGACTCTGCTGATGTGCAGCCGTAAATGGGCGTGGGAAACCACTTCAGGGGCTTCCCCTCCCGGCCTGGTTCGCCAGGGACTGAGACATGTTGCAGTTTAGTAGAGTGTGATAAGGGTGGTGGAACAGCAATGCCATCCTTGGAACTGTCATCAGAGCTAGCTGCTTGCAGGCTGCTGCCACCATGCACTGCCCCGCTGGAGTCCTCTGCCACCTGGAGCTGTTCCAGTCTGTGCTGTGGAAAGGGAACCAGAGACTCTGCCCTGTCTTGGTGGAAGACAGAAAAGTGAGAGCAGGAGAGAGAGATTACCACAGAGGGAGGAGGCGGCGGGATGGGCGTTGAAGGCACATCTCAGAATGTTCCAGCCCCGCTGTGCATCATGGTGGCTCTTTGGGTGCTGATGGAGTTAGCAGGGCTCACATGCTTCATTCCCTCTGAATTGAAGAGGAGCATTACTCCCTGTAGAGGCTGAGATTTGAGAGATTCTGGCTCCGTGGAGACGCAGTCAGGTTGCCACCACCCACTCCTGTGTCTTTGGCAGCGTCTTCGGGCCTGTGCACACTTGCTTGTAACTGTGGGTCACTGGAGGGTACAGGCGCGTGCAGGCAGGTGTCTGAAGACAGAAGTCAGAGTTTGCTGGACAACGTCTGGGAACGTTTGGCCGGGCTGTTCTGGAGTGTAACTGACGGGATGCATGGAGCTCAGCAGGCTGGATAAGGCCGTCACCCAACCAAGGACGGAGGTGAAGAGAAGCGATGAAAACTTTTATTTACTTTATTATTTTTTAAAAATATTGTTTAGTTGTAGATGGACACAGTATCTTTATTTATTTATTTTTATGTGGTGCTGAGGATCGAACCCAGTGCCTCCTGCATGTAAGGCAAGCACTCTACCACTGAGCTACAATCCCAGCCCCTTTATTTACTTTATTAACTTTTCTTAAAATTAAAAAATGATATAGCCTCATGGATTAAGGTCATTTTAAAAATACTTTTTGAGGGTGGTGGCTATAACTCCGTGCTTGACTACATGTGTGACCTCGGGTTCAGTCCCCAGCACCACAAAAGAAAAACCTTTTGAGGTGCTACAAAAATAAGGCAATGTATATTTTTTCCTGTCATGCTCACCAGTAAGTAGGAGGTGGGGAGCTGTGTCTAAAAGAAAGTTCCACTAAAATAAAAGATCCAGAAATCCTCCATAGGAGACCTCTGAACTGGCCCAGGCTGAATCCCATCTAGTCACTTACAAGCCATGGGAAATGGGAGGCTATATTTCATTTCCTCACCTGTAAAAGGAGTATTTTGCCTCACAGGACTGCTGAGAGGATTATCTGAGGTCACCTAAAGCCATCTGCATGGAGCCTGGCACAGAGAGGACATCCTATGAACATGATTCTCAACTGCTTCTGTTTCATATATTTCTAACTGGAAACAATTTTTTTTTTTTTTTGGTACCAGGGATTGAACTCAGGGGCACTCGACCACTGAGCCACATCCCCAGTTCTATTTTGTGTTTTATGTAGAGACAGGGTCTCACTGAGTTGCTTAGCACCTCTCTGTTGCTGAGGCTGGCTTTGAACTTGCAAGTCTCCTGTCTCAGCCTCCCTAAGTGCTGGGATTACAGGTGTGCGCCACTGTGCCCGGCCACTTAATTTTTTTTTTTAAAGTGGTCCCTTTGAGAAGCATGATTGTGGACATTGACTGTGGGTTTCATGAACGAAGGCCCTGGCCTCTGTCCCTCCACTCTGGGATGCTGTGGCAGAGAGTGTGGTATGTCATCCTAGTGCCCTCCCACCGTTCCCGGTGTGGACCGAATACTCACCTGTGAGGTTCTCTTCTCTAGGAAATGGGAGGAACACCAATGTATACATGGCCAATGTGGATATTCTTTTGCTGGGCGGAGGGTAGATCTTCCATATCCAGCAAGCGGGCTGTCTCTCCAGTCACCTATGGGTGCCCATCTGCCCCCAGGCACATTGAATGGCCTGGCAGAGACGTTGCTTAGAGCGCCTTGAGCGGATCCCAAGGGACTGGCTGCTCCTGTTGCTGTGGGTGACCCTTGCTCATTACTTTCTTAGGATAAGATTGTTCATCTTTGCAGCTAATTTCAGAGCCCCGCTCAGCCTATGGTTGATGAAGGCTTCCCAGTTTCCATAGCTCTGCTCTGTGCTTCACGGACTGTCAGCTCCGACAGGTACGGTGTACTTTTATTAATGGATGCGGCCTTTGAATGTTTGCTTTTTATATTCTTGCTAATAACCGCACAGGGCACTGTGATGTGTTTACCGAGCCACATAGGCAAATCTTTTCATGACACAATTGGTCTGTAAAGACAGCCCTTTTTCAGTCCCTTCTCTGTTCCTTGGGCAGAGATACTGCTGGTGCCTCCTAGGAGGCATGTGGCAGCTTGGCTAGCGAAGGGAGTTTGGTGAGGCTAGGGAGCCCAGGCTGAAGTCTGAAGATGGGACAGGTACCTTTGGGATGCTCCTAGTGGTCCTGGGGAAGAAGTGGCAGCCTCCCCATTTTGTGTCATGCTGGGGCAGGAAGGAAACTTGCATGATTGCCTAGTGCCTGTTCGTAACCCTTTTACATTGTTTTAGATGTCTAATGCATCATAATGAAAATGTTCATATGCACACACACACCTTCACTTTCATGGACAATTCCAGGTGTTCACCGATTGCCTGGAATATATTATGGAGAGTAGATGAGGAACTGATCTGCTGGAGTCTGGATTCCCTGTTCTCTTACTGCAGAGAAGATGGTGGTGGGATTGTTCCTGGCCACCTAGCCAGTGGGTGGTGAAGCCAGCTCTACAAGCCTAGTGCTAGAACTGGCCCAGATTCTCCATCCAGTGCTCTTTCTACACTGCCTGTTCCCTGAACTGCTCTTTCTTGTTGCTTTTAGTGACAGTCACATGGAAATGACTATGTTCTCATTGTATCTCAGTGTAAATCATTTATCCATTTGTTTTCCTGACTCAAATAGTAGAGGGGAGCCCTGTGTGTCTGACTGTTTGTCCTGCACCTCTGTACTGATGTCTGAACTTCAAGTTCTTTCTGGGAAAGCAAAGGAGACTTTGTATCTTCATGGGCTGCAAGGGCTTATCTGTTCCACTTTGCTTGATGCTCCCACTTGTAAACTGTAGCTGGGATATAGGGAACATCTACAGGAAAGGGATATGAAGGAACAGAGGTGTATTAGTTTACTAAGGCTGCTGTAACAAAGAACCACAGACTGGAGGTCTTCAGCAATGGTCATTTCTTGTCTCAGAATTCTGGAGGCTGGAAGTCCAAGATCAAGCTATGGGCAGAGCTGGCTCCTTTTGGGCACTGAGGGAAGGATCTGCTCTAGGCCTCTCTCCTCGACTTGTAGATGGCCATCTTCTCACTTTTTTTTTTCCACACCATCTCCCCTCTATGTCTCTTTGACCAAATTTTCCATTTTTATAAGAACACCAATTATAATGGAGGAGGACCCACCCTAGTGACCTCACTTTAACTTGAGTATGTTCATTAAGAACCCCGTCTTCACATAAGGTCACATTCTGAGTTACTGGCAGTTAGGACTTCAGGGTATGAATTTGGTGGTGGGGAAGGGCACAGTTAACTTATAACAAAAGGCATTTAATGATTGGCAGGCTTGAATGAGGAGTCTCCGTGGCCCAAACTTGACCTAGTCCCATACACTTTCCATGACCCCATCCCATCTGACTTATCAAGACCCTGTTATTCACATTTCCTATGAAAAACTGACAAGGCAAATCTTTGGAATACTGGAGAAAATTCTGAATTTACTGAATGCCAGCAAGTGTGCTGAGCACCTACCTGAGCCAATGAAACTTTCTTGGAGTTGGGGTGGAGGGAGCTGAAAGTGTGGGCCGAGCAGCATCCAATGGGGTTTGTGGGGTTCCTACTTGAGACGGAGGGGCGGAGGTTGGGAAGGGTCTTGCTTCCCTGTTCTTAAATGACTGACCTCCCAAACCCAAACCCAGTTGTCCCCTGGCCATTGAGAATCAATAATCTGTTGGAATTACCTTTTATAAATTGAGATGATTATATTTCTTTGGTAGCAGGGAAATCATACCATCAGAGATTAAATGCAGAAGCAAATTACAGATAGCACTACCAAGATAGATAGATGAAGAATTCACAAATACATTCACCTTTTCATGGAAAAAAGGTTGATTGTGTCTTTTAGCCTAGAATAGTACCTCTGGTATCAGCTGGTTTGTGTATCTTTCTAAGTTTAATTTTTAATTTTTGTGTAGTGCTGGGGATTGAACCCAGGGCCTCAGTCGTGCCATGCAAGTGCTATGCCACTGAGCTATACCCTTAGCAATAATACAATTATGAATCTGGGATTTTTTTTTCTTCTTCTTCTTCTTTTTTTTTGCAGTGTGGTGGATTGAACCCATTAAGGTACCCATTGTGTGTGAAGTGAGATCAAGAGGATTGCAGCTGGGCTGCCCAGTTGATTTCTGCTGAAAGTGTCTCCTCTTATCTGAGCTTTATCAGGACACATGGCAGATGCTTGTTGCTGTAAAATGTGAGGATTGCAGTTTGGGAAGGTGAGGTGAAATAGCGTGATGAGAGTGGTTGAAGGCATATCACAGGACATTGATCCTGAGGCTTGAGACCTGGGTTAATGTATAAACACCCCTTTGGTGCAGGGCTTGTGGAGACGGATGGAAACTTGCTGTGGTTTCTCAGGGCAGGGATGCAGAGCCCGGCAGGGCTGGGTGTCTTAGGCCTGACAGGTGTCATGTCGTTCTTGACAGGATAAAATCTCAGCCATTTATAGTACAGTACATCAGATGAAGATAAATACTAGAAGAAGCTTAAATTTAGTTACAGAACCTGATTAACTATGGAGGATTATCTATGGAAAATGTTGAATTCCAGGCCAGCTTTTCTCTGATTATTTTTGGCATGCAGTTTACTTTTGAGCCATTTTTCCTTATCAGCTGGTGTATTCTTGGGAAATACATGCTAATTTTTAATATTCATATTACATGTATACATATGCACATATTAAATTAGGGCATCATAGGCAGGGAGGCAGAGCCCCTGCCCGGACTCCCCCTTACCATTCCCATCCAGCCGGACATAAAACTGGGCATTTGGGAATCCATTTCCTATTTCCTGTTGCCTTGAATTTTCTTGTGGCTCTTCACCTTTGTTGGTTCAATTAAGATCTGAGCATCTCATTGTTATGAATTTGAGATCTAGTAAGGATATGGATTCTATCTGTGTGTGTGTGTGAGTGTGTTGGGGGGTGCTGGGGATTGAACCCAAGGGTGCTCTACCACTGAGCTACACCCCCATTTTTTAAATTTTATTTTGAGATAGGCTAGCCTCAAGCTTTTGATCTTTCAGCCTCAGCCTCCCAAATAGCTGGCATTATTGGCGTGTGCCTCCACATCCTGTAGTAGCATGAAATTAAAAAGATAAACTATAGATCAGTGGCACAGGAGTAGCTTCAACATGGGATTTCGTATTATGTGAAACCTCTTCATTTAGAGTGAAAAACAAAACCATCAGAATCCGTCAATGAAAGAGAAATTGAAACTGTGAACTTGTGGGCTATGAACTTAGTTCCTGGTTACTTCCAAGTGAGTTCCCAGTCAAACACATCTTTTCATCATTCTTGTGAATTGTGCTCTCTCTTTCTCTTTAATGAAAAATGCCTTCAACTCATTTGTTTCCTAAAAAATTTTCAGACCCAGGCCAATAATTATTTCTTTTAACTGTCACATATACCAGTGACCTTACAGTAATGTAAGACATAATGATATCAATTTTAACAACTCTTTAGGATGAGATGAATGTTATCAGGGGATATTTTCAATTAGTGCAAACTGTGGTATGCCCTTTCCAATTATCCAAGATGATTCTCTCTCTCTTTTTTTTTCTTTTTTTCTGGTACTGGAAATTGAACTCAGGGGCACTCGACCACTGAGCCACATCCGCAGCCCTATTTTGTGTTTTATGTAGAGACAGGGTCTCACTGAGTTTCTTGGTGCCTCGCTGTTGCTGAGGCTGGCTTTGAACTCGCGATTCTCCTGTCTCAGCCTCCCTAAGATGTTTCTCTTTCAATGTGTCAGTTCTTTACAATTTTCAAAAAAAATGATCTTAATTTTTAATTCAAAGTTGATATTTTAGTAAATGGAGCAAAATAAATAGCTGTGTAAGAAATACAGAATTCCAGAATGGCTCACTGGGGCGTATTGTTCCTTAAATGCCCTTCAGAAGTTGAGAAATAAACATTTGGGCAATTGTGAAAGATGAAAATACTCCTATTTGTTATACTGCAGGAATACAGAAAGGAAGAATGTAGGAGATGATTCGTTGTCAAAGATTTAATGAGGTGAAAGATTGAACTGGACATACATATCACCTACTGTAGGGAAAAGTGTCTTTTACCCCTTAAAGATCTCTTTGCATACATGTGTTTTCTTTTTTTAATATTTTTTTTAGTTGCCGATGGGTCTTTATTTATTTTATTTATTTATATGCGGTGCTAAGAATCGAACCCAGTGCCTCACGCATGCTAGGCAAGCGCTCTACCACTGAGCCACAAGCCCAGACCTGTGTGTTTTCTTAAATGTTTCTTTGTTGTTTAGGGATACAGACGAGTATTTTCTCAGTCAAATACCTCAATTAATGACTTTATGAAGGTGATGTTCAATTTTAAAACTTAGACCGTAAACTTTAATGACTATCCTTTAGGATTAGGATTGGCTGCATGTGATGGAAAACTACAAATAACTGTGATTAAAATGGGATAGGAGGTGTTTCTCTCTTGCACAATCCTGAAAGGGGTTCTTAGGGCCACTGTAGTTTCTCATGCTGTCAGGGATCCAGACTCCTTCCATCTTGTTGCTGTGTCTTGTGTGACTTGATTTCAGGACTCCAAGTGGAGGCATCCATATTCCAGGCAGCAGAACAGAGGAAAGGACATTGGGCCACGTGAACTCGCTACCTGATATGTGGTCATGCCTAAGTGCAAGGCAGGATGGGAAATACTGCTTCCATTTTGAGTTGTGTGGTCCTCGCCTGAAATCAGGGGCTTTAGGTCTCAGTGAAAGAGAGAATAACCAGAGTCAGAGAACAGCCAGTAGACTCTGTGACAGTAACAGACTAGCTATAAATATAATAGAATAATCCATCAATACATAATCCACTGATAACATATGAAAAAGTTGAATTTCCTTTTTGTGGTTGTTAATATATTAACTCTATTAACTCTAATAGAGTTAATCTTAACGCTATTAGAGTTAAGATTTGGTATGCCCCCACATATCAGTAACTGAAGCAAACTTTACTTGTGTAGAATTATGCAATGTAGTTATTCAAACTCTCCTAGATTTTACTTAAAAATTTCCATTTGTACCCCAAATGACTGGGCTTGAGATGTGTAAGATTTTATGAAAGCCTGATTTATGAAAATTGACTAAACTTAAGCCTAAGAAATGGCAAGAGATGATTAGGCATTAAATAGATGGCATTAGGTGATTAGGTTGGAAAGTGCTGAGGCTGGGGACAGTAGACGAGGGTGCGGTGGGAGTGTATTTGAGGGGAGTGGGGTAAGTTTGGAGGGAAGAGGTAAAACAGGGACAAGACAAGACAGTGAGGATGATTAGAACCTGGGGCAAGGACTTTGTGAATCCTTCGACATGGGGTCCTACACCGTGGCCTTGGCCCGACTAAAATTGACCTGTGACCATGACCCTAGAGTGAGTGCCTGCCACCAACAGTGTGGAGGAGAAGACTCCTGGGTTATCCAGGTAGAAAATACCTTGGTCTAGGAGTAGATGGGTTTTGCTAACAAAGAGAAGTGTCTGGGGACACTCTAGCTAAGGTATGTATGAATTCTATATCTATTTTTTAAAAAATATTTTTTAGTTATTGATGGACCTTTATTTATTTATATGTGGTGCTGAGAATTGAACCCAGTGCCTCACACATGCTAGGCAAATGCTCTTCCACTGAGCCACAATCCCAGCCCTGAACTCTGGATCTATTGATGTGTCTAATTTCAACTTGGGAAACGCTTGGGTCCTGCAGAGAACTAGCACTTCAGGCAGCATGGAGTGAGTTCCTGTCACTGGGTGTCTTCAGAGAAAGGCTGGACCACAGCTTCTCAGGGAGTGGGGAGGACACAGGAAAGACACTGGCTTCCAGAGGGAGGAAGATGGCGGCCTATGGTGGCACATAGGACATCCAAGATGGACAGCAGATGAAAGACTAGCCAATCTTCAGACCTTGGGGACCCTGAGACAACATCAAAGTCATTATTGCGATTGAACTCCATTTTTTTTTTGGTATTGGGGATTGAACTCAGGGGCACTCGACCACTGAGCCACATCCCCAGCCCTATTTTGTGTTTTATGTAGAGACAGGGTCTCACTGAGTTGCTTAGCGCCTCGCCATTGCTGAGGCTGGCTTTGAACTCGCGATTCTCCTGTCTCAGCCTCCCATAGTGTCCATATTTTTGTTTTATATTCAGGCTTGTTGAGGATGTGGTTCAGTGCTTTGTAGATTTGAAGAGTTGTGAAGAGAAGCAAGCCTTCTTTGGCCTTGCTTTGTCTGTAGAGCCTTTTCTTCCATGGGATGCCATCTAATTAATGATTTATATCAGTTTCACAATAGAAATTTGGTAGCAGATATTCATGCATAATATTAGCAGAGGATATGTTAAGGCATAGATTGTGAATAACTTCCCTCAGGTCATACCTGAAGTCTACTTTCTTGGCTTCTGGATTTCTGCTTTTTTATTATTCATATTGAAGTTAGTGATTTGAAATCCTTTCTATCATTTGCTGATTAATGGGCTTAGATGCAATAGGAATAGAAATAGGATCAGGTAAAGAAAGGCTTCCTGGGCAGTTCTTCCATATTTTGTCTTTTTTTTTTTTTTATCAATCTTGGTACTCAGAGGGTGAACTGATAAAGTCATTTAGGGTGACCAATAACCTTGGCTGAGGATGCGGATGGATAGTTCTGGATCTTATTTCACTGCCAGCAGCCTGCACTTCTTTTCTCACTCTGATAAGGACCGTGCTGCTTTTTCTTTGCTGTCCACAATCCATATCCACATGCATATTTCATGATTTCCTTACCTTCCAGTTGCTTCTGAAAAAAAAAAATCAAATGAAACAAGAAAGACAAGTCAGAGCTGGGAGCAGAAATAAACACTTTCATGTAGCAGGCCCTGTGACATTGGGATCGATTTTCCCCCAAGCCTGGATCCCTTCCACGGAGCCTGGGAGGTGGCACACCTGGAGAGATGGGATGGGATTTGGTGGGAAGATCCCAGAAGAGGGCAGTTTTCTCACTCTTCTTTGACAAATGGGTTTGAGAAAGTGAGATTTTCCATGTCTGAGCAACCAAGGAAAGAGGATCTCAAAGTCACGGCGGCTAGGTGCCATTTAGCCGGTGAACTTGGAGAAAACTCTCTCATGGGAGACTTATGGGCATTTGCAGCCAACTACCCAGCAGTGGGTCTCTGCCAAGACCTTGAGGTGTAATTCCAGAACCTCACCATATGCTCTGGACAGACTGATGAGGCCCTCAGTCTGCTTGAGAAGAACAAATTAGGGTGAGAAGGATTCTCTGTGGGTCATTTAGTAAGACCATGAGGGTCCCAGAATGCTCAGAGAGGAGTGGCCTTTGGCTCTGGAGGGGAGAAGAAAACTGCCTGACTTCTTTCTCACCATTCACTCTGTGGACCTGTCCAGGCCTGGGCTTCCCTTTTCTCAGACCACACTGAGGCCAGCATGAATCTGTTCTGGTGGTGCTGAGTGACTAGCACTGAGGCCTTTCCCTGTGGGCTCTGAGGTGTCATTGCTGAGGTGGCCTGCCTTTCCAGTGATAGAGGATTTTATAGGAAGAGTAACATATTTAGGTATACAGTAGAACCTTTATGGTCCTCTGTTTAGATAGGATTGTTTGTCTGAAAATTCTTGGGTATTATGCTAATTTGTCATTTAATTGACCTTTCTTTTAGAAAACACCAATGTATGGATGTGTGTGTGTGTGTGTGTGTGTGTGTGTGTGTAAGGGGCTTTACCAATTAAGTACAGAGGTCCCTCCTGCACGTCTTACTTTATTGATTAGAAATGACATTATCACATTCTGTGGTTAGCAGAAAGAAAAGAAAATTGTACTGTTATTAAGTGCCTGCTGTGTAAATAGTTTCACACAGATCACCTCGATGAAAACCCACAAGAATCCTCTGTGTCTGGAAGGATGGCTCCCATTTTACAGATGAGGAAATGAAAGTTGCCAGGGGCAACTCACCAAAGACCTCTGTGCTAATTGTGCAAATATCTGGCATCAAAATTCATGTCTACCTGGCTCCACGCCCTTCCTGTGCTCACAGAGCTTCTCACAAAGCAACAAAATAAAGTACAGGGAAGATGGAGACCTGGCACTCCCAGCCTATGTGGGTAGTAGCAATTCCCTGTTTATTTTAGTTAGTTTTTTTTTCCTTTAAATAGTGCCCTGGGACAAAAATTACTCATTCTCTAAATTTTTATTGCATCCTTGTATATTAAAACACTACACATTGGCTCAAATTCCCTAAGTGGGGAAGTGATTCAGAAATTCTGGCTCTTGTTTATGATATCATAAGGGACGTGGAGGATCTTATGTACCTTCAAGCCTTGTTCACCCAGAGGCGTAGGTCCCTGCCATCAGTGCTGTTCCACAGCATTCTGCATCCTGTCCCCAGGTGCCACATCTTGCTTTCTTCATATGTTCATGCATTCCTGGTATTTGCAGTAATAAATTAGGTGTTTGGAGGAAATAAAAAGAAAAAAAAATAGCATGGGCTATGTTGTCCAGGAATTCATGATTTATTCGAAGAGATAAGTATATTCTAGGAATTCTTAACTGGGAGTGATATTCCCCCCCCCCCCAGAGCACATTTGGCAATGTCTGGAGACATCTGGGGGCTCTGGGGGCTACTACTTGTATCTGTGGGTACAGATGACGGGTGCTGCTAAACATCCTACAGTGCACAGAACAACTCTACTCCCTCCATATACACAAAGTATCATCTAACCCCAATGTCAGTGGTCCCCGTGTTGAGAAACCCTGGCATGTCCCAAGGGGGTATTCTCCGAATGCCATCTGATGTTATCAGATCCAGTGCCAAACGACTGAAGAGCTGAGCAATACCAGTGACTACCATGGAGGGGCGCTAATGGGTGTGTGGAAGCTCTTAGAACTGCATTTCTTGGAACAGAGTTGGTGTGGATCATACTGACCATGAAGCATCATAGAATTTAGGCAGCTGGAGGAAGGACAGACGTAGCAAGAGCAAGCTGAGGCTTAGGAATAGGAATGAGTGAGGTGGATGAATTGTAAGGGCATAGGGTGTATTGTAGACTCTGGGGCAGAGGAAGGCAGTGAGGGACTCAGTGTTTCAGGAAGATTTGTCCACAGCAGAATGTAAGAGGCTGGTTGGGGAAAGGCTGGTCTGGAGTAAGGAGACTCCAGGCAGGCGAAGGGGGCCTGTTGTAGTTAATGGAGAACCAGACTCTACTACACTGTCAAAGTTGGAAGCAACATTTGCCATGCAGTGACCTGCCCCTCAGTTTACCTGTCTGTAAAATGGGTGTGGGAATTGAAGTCTCTCGGCACATGGGCTTAGCTGAAGTGGACCCAGGGTCAACCTTTACTGAACAGCATTTCACGGCAGTCTCACCCGGTCTTCTCACCAGCCCCAGAGGCAGGAGCTATCATTTATCTCCATGTTCCAGAGGAGGTAACAGAAGCACAGCAGCCACCCTAGGGCCCGTCCAGCAAGCAGCAGAGCCAGGCTTTTATCTGGGCAGTCTGGTACCAGGACCCTTGCTCTTCAGCCATGGTAGCTCATGTTCTGGTGTGAGGCCACCTGGCCTGCCCTGGGGCTGGCACTGGGTGGGAAGGGAAGGGGTGATTCCAGGAGCACCAAAGAGGCATGTCTGCCTGGGCACCTGCCTGAAACCTGGAGTTCTGTGGTTTGTTCGAGGTCCTGGAAGGTTTGTTCATCTGCCGTTTTTACTCTTTTCTCGTTGGAGCCCATCTTTCCTGCGAGGGGGAATTGGCTTTGACAGCCCTGTGTTTACTTCCGAATTTTAGCATCTCTGCCTTTCCTTCCTTGGTGTGGGGTTTAATCAGTTCCACATTGCTGCCCATTCAGTGTGTTAGCGTATGTACACTTGTGCATACATGTATGAACATGCAAACGTGTGTATGTGTGAATGTGTGTGCGTGTGTGCGCGGTCTTATTCCTGCCCTCGTGTGCTGCCGGGGCTGCAGGAGGAGCACCTGCTTCTCTCCCTGTCTCGTGCAGCCAGGGGCCTGCATATGATGTATTTAAATACATTCAATGAGATGCAACCAAAACCTACAGCTGAGTAACAGTCCCCTGTTGGCGTGTGTGTCACAGACGTCTGGCAGCCTGGGTTACTTTTAACATGGGAGGAGAGAGTGAGTGAAGAGAGGAGGCCGGGAAGAAGGAGAGATGGAAAAGGGGAGCGTGCAGAGAGAAGGGGTGTTAGTAGCAGTAGGCTGGGAGGAGATGGGTGGGAACATTTGTGAGTGTAGATCTTATCAGGAGACAGAAAATTCACATAGCTCAGTTGACTCCAGGCTTGATGAATAAATACATTTGGTGCAGGATTAACTGAGACTGATGCCTTCTCTGATGATTTTTATTTTGTGTTTCCTAAGCAAACAGGTTTTCCCTTTTCCCTTTCTTGTTGGGTCAACCTTGTAGAATTAAGTGATGGACCTCCATAGTATAGGGTGCAGGGTGAAAGTTCCTGTTAGAATATTTTCGCTTGGAATCCCACTTTGTGCTGCTGTTAAAGTTACAGTCCCAATTCTTAAGCATGGAATATACTGGACCTAGGCTTGTGGGTTTTCCTTGAGGAGTAAACTAAAGTTCCTGTGTGAGGGCATTCAGCTCTGTGTGACACAAAGAAATTCCACAGGCAGGGCATGGTGGTGAACATCTGTAACAGCCCTAGGAATGGGCTGAGTCTCCCCAGGGGCAGGTGCCATAAAAGCAGACTTTTGAGCCAGGCTCAGTGGCGCAGGCTCACAATCCCAGCAGTTTGGGAGGCTGAGGCAGGAGGATCAAAACTTCAAAGCTAGCCTCAGCAATAGCGAGGTGCTAAGCAACTCAGGGAGACCCTGTCTGTAGATAAAATACAAAAAAAGGGCTGGGGATGTGGCTCAGTGGTTGAGTGCCCCTGGGTTCAATCCTCAGTGGCCCAACTCCCCCCCAAAAAAAGAAGAAATTCCACAAGGCTCCCCAAAACTCTTGCTTTCTCACACTCCCTGCCTCTTGGATAGAGAACTTGCACATATTGACAAAAGACTTAGGTGCTTTTATTAATCTATTTTCTCCAGAAGAATAGAACACACGTTAATATATACTAATCTATCTATGCGCAAAAGAGTGGAACAAAAAAACCCTTCCAAATGTTCTGCATGTATTCCACCCATTCATCCGTCTATTGATATTCATTCTTTCACTCACCATTCATTTCTTCATTGGGAATTGGCTCACGTGGGTATAGAGGCTGAGAAGTCCAAGCTCTGCCTCTGCAAGTTGGAGACCCAGGAAAGCCAGTGGTGTAGTTCAGTCCCAGTACAAAGGCCTGGGAACTGGGAAAGTGGTGGCGATGGCGGTGTAACTCAGTCAACTCTGAAGGCCCAGAAATTAAGGCAGACGCTGCCTGAGTTAGTATTAGAGTCCGAAGATCTAACAACTAGGAGCGCAGCTGGCTGAGGGCAGGAGAAGGTGGATGACCTAGCTCAAGAAGAGAGCAGATTCACTCTTCCTCTACCGCTTTGTTCTGTCTGGTCTTCAAAGGATTAGTTGGCACCTGCCCACATTGGGAAGGGCAGGTCTTCCTTACTTGAAACAACCTCAGAGACACACCCAGAAATAATATTTTACATAGTTCTCTGAGCACCCTGTAGCCCAGTCAAGTTGACACAGTTAACTCTCATGGTATCCAACACAGAAAGGCTGGATTTGAGTTCCACTGGGAACACATCCCATCAAGACCCTGGGTCTACTTTCTGTCTGTTCCTGATGCCTCCCAGGAGGTGCTTTCTTTTAGATTTTTTCCAAGTTGTGTAACGCACAGCCTCAGGTTCCTTGACCTGTCCTGTGATTTCTTATCTCCCGTGATGCTTTCCTGAGGTGTCAGCCCAGATCTCTTTGCAGCTGCACTAGTTAGGAGCTTGCAAATGGTGGAACAGCCATTGGTAGCACTAGAGCAGCATGTTTGAGCACAGGAGTCACCTCTTCCTACTTCTGACAGCAGGGCAATAATGCACTGTCATCGTGTCATTCCTTAGTATTTGGTCTTTCCACTCCTGCATTGATGTTTATTTTTATTTTTTTTTAAATATTTATTTTTTAGTTGTAGGTGGACAGAATATCTTTATTTTATTCTTATGTGGTGCTGAGGATCGAACCCAGTGCCTCATGCATGCCAGGCGAGCACGCTACCACTGCGCCATATCCCCAGCCCCATTGATGTTTATTTTTAAGGTGTTTTATGGTCATCATTAGCCCCATGATGTCTTGATAGGCACAAAAGCAGTGAAAGAGTTTAGTCTTAGTGCAAAGAGGTGTCTGATTGCCTTGGAGCTAAGGGACACCTACCTGATGGCAAGGTTGGCCGTGTGGATATGTCATTTCAGATGTAAGAGCTAATGGCTTCTAAGAGTCTTCACGAATTGCACGTTTGTAGGTAGAGTAGCTTGTGGACCTCTTGTCTTTCAAGGGAGCCAAGGATGTGAACATTTTCCTTCAAAACCCAATGTTGGCTAGGGATGTAGAGATCATTAAGCCTACTCTGGGATTTTAAAAGCAAAATGGTGGTTAGAAAGTATCTCCTAGGTGGATCAAAAGTTCCTTGATGTTACCAAGGTTCCTGCCATTTCTGAGCCTGTAATTGGTCTCTACTTCCTGGAGAGGATGTTTTCTGGCCAAGTGGTCCATCCAACTTTTTCCCTGGTCCACAAAACAAGCTTCAGTCATGTTTGTTCCAAGCGATGACTGTCCTTTCTTGCATGTGTGGCACAATTGCACAATAAGGAATAAACGCTAGTGAAAGACAATGGGCCTGAACTGGCATCTGGTTTATGAGAATTTAATTATGCTTCTTATGACAAAGTTGGATCTCTGTTTTGTGGCCTTATCATTGTTTGGTCGTCATTAAGGCCAGGACCGCATGCTGTAGCTTGTATCAGATAATAATGACACAGAGCAGAGAAGGGCTGATTCTATACAGCAAGTGATAATGTGCCCCCCTCTCCCATTTCAGCCCTTGTACATTTCACATATATGAAAGTCTCCCATTTTTCCCCCAAGACGGGGAGCCTCAGAACTTTTTCTTTTGCATGAGAGTCATAGATGAGAAAGGGGAACATAGGTGGATTCCAGGGTCCACTGTATGCTGGATGTGTGAAGATGGTGTCATTAAGCTTCCCCAAGCCTTTAGTTCTTCATCGTGCAATGAATGCATTATGCCTGTCTAGCTTGCTTCCTGGGATAGTTCTTCATCGTGCAATGAATGCATTATGCCTGTCTAGCTTGCTTCCTGGGATTTCTGTAAGCCTCAGGAAAGATGATGTCTGAAGAGTGCTTGGAAACTCTAAGATATACTACACACTGTAAAGCAATGGATGGAAAGATCTAGGGCCTCTCTTACATGCCCATCCAACACTTGGTACCACACAGTGCTGGGCTGGGCATCTTGTCTACTTTGTGTCTTTAGTTTCTGGCACACTGCTCAATAAATATTTTTGGAATTAATGAAAGGGAGAAAGAAAACGGTCTTTTAATATTCCCCATATAAACACCGGACTGGGAACATTTTTCAAATTAACTGTACTAATTAATAGAAGAATGATTTATTGGGTGTTTTTTAGAATGCTGAGCACCTCATTAAAATTTTTAAGGATGGACCACGATGAATCTCTAAACAATATTGGGAAGCCGGGCACGGTGGTGCAAGCTTGTAATCTCAGCACTTAGGGAGGCTGAGATAGGAGGATCGCGAGTTCAAAGCCAGCCTCAGCAATGGCGAGGCACTAAGCAACTCAGTGAGACGGTTTCCTGTTCACAGACAGCCACTGATGGGAAGGCCAAGAGGCTGCCACCTGGCTTTGGTGAGCACACCAGTCGCTGCCCTGGTTCAGGCAGCCATTTCCTTCATGTGGAATCCAGCTCTTGGCTGAAGAGCCACTACAGACCATAACAGTGTTGTTTCGTTATGATAGTAGTTGGTCTACAATATCAGCTTCCTTTTAGACGGGAATTTGCTTCTCTCGACACAGATGGGGTGATGCATGCTTTTCTTCTAGAACTTCAAAAGTTTTAGAATGTGACTTCCAGGAGACTCTTTTTTAAAAAAATAGACTCTAGCAGAGTTCTACTATTAATGCTTATGAACATCATAGTTTTTTCTCAGTTCATCCTTGTCCAGGACTTCATTGGTGATGTGGTTCAAAACCAGCCAGGTGGCACCTGGTAAATTCCATGAAACCCTAAGTTTCCCAGAGGGCTCCCTGCCTGGGTATGTGTTTCTTATTTGGGGACTAGGATCACTGAAAATAAGGTCTGTGGTGCTGCTGTTTGCTTTCATTATTGCAGGGAGGAAATGCCCTTAGGCTTTAAAATGGAAATCATGTGGTTAAATAAGAATCTGAATATATCAAAACTGAAGCCTTCAGCATCCATGTGCATTAGCTCAGGGTACTGCACTACTCAGTTTAAGATAGTTTGGGAAGCTGTGTTGGATTCTTAAAGCCTTTTCCAAAGCTGTCTTAAGATCTCATTTAAGGCTTTCAAGATCCATTTCCTTTTACACCCCATAATAGCACTCCTTCCTTGACAAGTGTATCTGAAAATGGCATGTATTTTCTCTACTGTGGTAAGTTAGTCAGTTTTCCATCACTATAACAAAGGTGTGAGGTACTTAACTTATAAAGAGGAAAGGTTTCTTTTCGTTCATAAGAAGGTTTCAGCCTAGGATCAATTGACTTCATGGTTTTGGGGCTGTGATGAAGTAGCGTATCATGGTGGGGAGTGCATCGTGGAGCAGACCTGCTCACTTCAGGACTAGGCAGCAAGTGAGAAGGAAAGAGGAAGTGGCTGACCATTACACCTTTGAGGGGCTGACCATAGAGGGCATGCCCCAGTGACCTCAGGACTTCCCACTAGGCCCCACCTCCTATAGGTTCCACCACCTCCCAATAGCACCACCCTCAGGACCAGGCCTTTAACACATGGGCCTTAGGTGGGCTTTCAGGATCCACAGTGTAGGACATAGGTAAACACAAGGGAAGCAGAAAGGGACCACTTGCCAAAGGGACACATGGTCCTGCGGCCATCTCAGGACCCTCTGTAATTCAGGGCTTCGCAAGAGTCACCAATGACCTGAGATTTCAATCTGGCCACCCCTGAATGAATCAGAGGAGTGGCTTCTGCAGGAGGCAGTGAGGACACACATGTATAAGCTAGGCATTTTCTGGATTCCTATGCATTCATTCTGCAAGGAAGACAATGCAAATTAATGCAAATGAATGCAGGCCTCAGCCCTGACAAGCGGTGAAAAGCCTTAATTCAGCAGTATGCACACAATTAATTTCTCTTTCCTTAAAGGTGGTCCCTGCTCATGAGAAGAAATGGAGACCCGGGAAGGGAAAGGAATTGGTGCAGTTAGACTTTGGAAGCCCCGGATTCCAGAGCAGGATGGTTTGACCTCTGCTTTTCCTCCCTTCAGCACTTATACAGTTTGTGGAATTTGAATTTGCATTTGGTCTGCTTTGCTGAATACGCTTACATTTTCCTTTGCTGGCAATTGTCCTGGCTGTTAATGTCAGCAGGCTATCCATAGCAGGGAGTCTGGGGTTTGGGAATTGGAACAGCTCCCCTCCTTGGCTTTTATGAATTATCACTCAAATGCTGTAGTCAGCTCAAGTATGTATCAGGCTAGGAGATTCCAGCCATGGCTGCAGATTAGAATCATCTGGGGAAAATTTAAAACACACACATGCACCTGAGCCCTATCCCAATCCAGTTGGATCAGAATCTCTGGGTGGTGCCCAGATATTGGGATTTTCTTTAAATCACTCTTTGGTGAATTCAAATGTGCAATGATGTCAAGAACTGAGGGCCACTCAGAAGGAGCTTACTCCAGCACAGGATGGGTACAGACTTTTTTTTTTTAATCACAGAGGTCATGAGAGTGGATTGTCTGCAATCTCTCACCAAGCCAGAGGCATCTCTGGGCAGTGGGGAGAACACACCTGACCTATGAGTGTGGTGATACCTGTGCTCTTAAAGAGCTGTATGAGTTCACTCCATGCATGTGTTTTGTTTCTCAGTTTCTTTATCTGTAGAATGGGTACAGCAGTTCTCCATATTCCTTACAGGGCTATTGGAAAGGAGCTAATGAAATCGTATGTTTATGTAAAAGCAAATTGGAAATAAAATAAAGTAAGTACTCCACAAAACAAAGCTCTGCTGTCCTCTGGCATACTTTGATGTAATGAAAAGGCCAGTGCATTGGCATATGTCTTTTAAGGGCTTAGCCTGAGGACACAAATAAATATCACCATGTGTCGATTCATCCACGTTTCCAAAACCCTTTCCAAAAGAAACACACAAAAGAATGGAACTGAATACCTCTGGGATTCAGTTGGGAGAAATCAAGGCACAAAAAGCCACTGCCTTAAGCCACCTCTGGGTTTGGACAACCATGGAGTCCACTGCTAGCAAAACCCCGCTTTTTTTTGGTGGGGGTTCCCAGGGATTGAACTCGGGGCACTCAACTACTGGGTCACATCCCCAGCCCTTTTTTATATTTTATTTAGAGACAGGGTCTCATTGAGTTGCTTAGCACCTCGCTATTGCTGAGGCTGGCTTTGAATTTGTGATCCTCCTGCCTCAGCCTCCCGAACTGCTGGGATTGCAGGCCTGTGCCACCTTGCCTGGCTCAAAAGTCTGCGTTTATTGTGCCTGCCCCTGGGGAGACTCAGCCCATTCCTGGAGCTGGTACTAAACAGAGCATATCTCGATTTTCATAGATGAGGCCTCACAGAGGCTTCTGGGCTTCTACTCCTGGGTTGTGGCAGTTGTGCTGTTTTCTGTTTTTCTTTGCCCCTTGGTAGGTGACTTTTCGTCTGGAAGTAGGTGTGACACTGCGGATGGACCATCTGTGTGCTTTGTTCAGTGAGGCTGTGCTCAGAAAAGCTCACTTGGGCTCACAGGGCATTTGCTTATTTCCCAGGGAAAAAAGTTTCCTGGTGCAGGTGATTTCACTGTGTTCCAAGAGTGCAGGGGAAAAACAAGCAGGCCATGTGGGGCTCGTGTTGACAGTTCCCATGATGTATGGCTTGAAGCAGGCACGGTGTGTATACCTTTGCCTCACTTGTTTTCTTTTCTTAAACAGAGCTGACGGCACACATCTGAAAGGACACTGTGGGGTTTGTGCTGTCTTCCCACCATGAGTGTCAGAAGTTTGGCTTTACTGCCTGGGCCAGCCCCACCAGAGGACATTTTGAGGGGGACTCATTGTTGGCACATTCCCACAATCAAGTATTTCTTGCTGCAGCTGGCTGGCTGGGTGTTCTGCTGGGTTTATCATTCGGCCTTTTATTTTTCTGTCTCTTGACCAACCAGAGGCCTTCCTGAGCTCTCTCTATAAGATGGTAGGATGGACAGGTGTTATAATGAGACCTTGGTAAGGCCACAGCCACTCTGGTGGTGGTATACACTTGTTTTCCTAGCTAGTTGGAGGCTGAGGCAAGGGGATCACAAGTTTGAGGCCAGCCTGGGCCACCTTGCAAGACCTTGTCTCAAAATAAAATAAAAAAGGGACTGTGGATGTAGCTCAGTGGTAGAGTGCTTGCCTAGTGTGCTTGAAGTCCTGGATTCAATCCCAGTACTGGGAAATAAAGTGAGGGGAGCTGTAAGCATAGATGGACATGCCTTGGGGAAGCCATTCTGGCAGGGTTTTGAGTTCGTGGGACTAAATATACTTCAGGCAGCCCTTTGCAGAATGAAACAGCATTAGTTAGGTGTAGGGGCCTTCCTGCTTCAGTGCTAAGCCCCTAGCTACTGAAGGCATTCATGTGCATTGGGCCCACATAGTAAGGCCTGTTGTGAATATTGAGCTTCTGGAGGGCACAGTCCTGGACTTCTGCACAAAAAATGTTTCATCAGGCTGAAGATATCTTAGTGGAAGAGTGCTTGCCCCGCATGTATAAGCCCTGGGTTCAATCCCCACAATACTTAATCAATGTTTGCTGGATTGATGATACGTTATCCTAAATTTAGAGTGGACTGAGAATTGTGGAAAGCTCTAATGATGGATGTGGTTTTAGTTCCACATTTATCTTCTGGGTTCATACAAAACATTTGTGATCCTGTCGTCTGCCTGACTGCAGTGGCAGGCTGTGCTTTAAGATTATAAATGCTGCCTTCTGCACACAAGCATTTGTTGCTGTGCTTTCCTGGAGAGAACAGTTCCTTGACTTGCTAGCATGAGGTAATGACAAAATGGACCCAAAAGCACTTCTCAGTGGGACAGCAGTACAGAGATGGTAAGGTTGTATTATGTTAGTGCTGGTGGCAATTAGCTATATCCTGGACTGGCTGTGTTGTGAGGTAGGAGGATGATCTGACACATCATGGATTATTAGCACAGGGAATCCCTATACACACACATGCTGCTTATATTTAGTATACTACTTATTATATGCAAATGTGGTAAAAGTGTAGGGCTCCCTTGGATCACATTCTGTAGTGTTTGCATCAAGTTAACAAAAATTTATTAGGTAGCACAAAGCACTGTGCAGCGACAGTGATAAACAGAACAACTCTGTCCATTCAGTTCTAATCTAAATGCTAGATGTGGCCCTGTGGTCTCTTGCTACCTAATTTGATCCCCACAACCACACAGGTATACCGGAGGGTTATTTCTTTTCTACAGACAAGGACACTGAAGTTACCTATCTCAAATCACATAAGAAGTCTGTGGGCTAGGGAGGATTCCAACTCCTAGGTCAGCCTTGCTTGGAAGTCTGCATTGCTAGTAAATATGCTCCAGTAACAATGTAGTTTTGTTGGCTTCCTGGTGTGGATCTTACAAAGAACACGGAACTAGCATCAGCTCCAGTCAAAGCTGTCTTGCAGCTTGAGGGAAGAAACTGTATTATTTACTTTTCCCACTCAGTAAGAAGTACCTGGGCTGGGAATGTAGCTCACTGGTGGAGGGTTTGCCTAGCATGTGCGAGGCCCTGGGTTCGTTCCCTAGTCCTGATGGGAAAAAAGTGTGCGGTACACAGTGCCATGTATTTATCTGTGTATGTTTATAGCTCCTCTTTTTTATAAAATGCATTTTGATTTATATACAGTTAAAAAAAATCACATGGCACACAGTTCTTCGGGTTTTGACATATGTATAGAATCCTGCAACCTGACCACAATCAAGGTACAGAACATTTCTATAACTCCCCCAAATTCCCTACGTGGTCACATTCTCCCTCCAGCCTTAACCCTTGGCAGCCTTTTGCTATAGTTTTCCTCCTCCAGAATGCAACATAAATGGAATGATACGGAACTCAGCCTTTTGAGACTGGCTTCCTTCATTTAGCATAATGCATCTGAGATTCGTCCATGTCATAGTATGTGCTGGCAGTGTGTCCCTTCTTATTGCTGAGCGGAATGCCACTGGACTATGGCCAAGAGTTTGTTTAACCATTCACCAGTTGAAGGGCTTGGGTTGTTTCCAGTTTGGGCTGTTATGAATATGGTGGTTATAAGCATTTGCATATAGGCTTCTCTGTGTACATACGTTTTTATTTATCTTGAGTAAATACCTAGGAGTGGGTTCGCTGGTCTTATTTAAGTGCCTGTTTAACTTTATTGGAAACTGCTAAGCTGTTTTCCAAGCCTCTGTACCATTTTGTATTCCCGCCAACACTGTTTGATCGCTCTGCTTGCTCTATGTTCTTGTTAGCTCTTTCCTGTCAGTTTAAAAAAAATTCATTTTAGCTGTACTATTACTCATGTAGAAGCATCTCACTGTGGTTTTAATTTTTAGTTCCCTAATAACTAATTATCTTGAGCATCTTCTCATGGGCCTATTTGCCATCTGTGTATCTTTAGTGAAGTGTTTGTCAAATCTCTTACCCATGTTTAAAAACTGGGATTTTCTTATTGTTGGTTTTTTGTTGTTGTTTTGTTTTGGTACTAGGGATTGAACCCAGGGGTGCTTAACCACTGAGCCACATCCTCAGCCCTTTTTTATATTTTATTTAGAGGCAGGGTCTCGCTGAGTTGCTTAGGGCCTTGCTAAGTTGCTGTGGCTTGCTTTGAACTTGTGATCCTCCTGCCTCAGCATCCTGAGCTGCTGGAATTACAGGTGTGCCCCACCATGCATGGATTATCGCTGATTTTTGAGAGTTCTTAATCTATTTTGCCTTTGCATATACATTTTAGAATTGTCTTGTCAATTTCTACAACAGATTTTATTTTGGGATTTGCTTTAGGATTGTGTTGAATCTGTATGTCACTTTGGGAAAAATTACTGTCTTAACAATTTATTATCAATCTACTGAAAAACTACTTTCTTAACAATATTGATCTTCTAGTTCATAAATATAGTCTTTTCCCATTTACTTGCATTTCTTTGATCAGTGTTTTAGTGTTTTTAGCATATAATATTGTATTTATTTTGTTATATTTATACCCAAGCATTTCATTTTTTGCAACGATTACAAATGGTATTATTTTTTAAACTTTGATTTGCAGTTATCCATTGCTAGTAGGTGGTAATATAATTGGCTTTTACATATTGACCTTGCATTCTGTGACCTTGCTAAATTTACTTAATAGTTCCAGAAGCTTTTAAAAAATTTTGTTGGTCCTTTAGGATTTTCTAAGTAAACAAGCATGTCACCTGCAATTTTAGTTGTATTTCTTCCTGTTCAATCTGTGTGCATTTATTTATTTGTTTATTTTATTCATTTTTGTCTTGCTTTATAGCACTCACTTAGACTTTGATTATAATGTTGACTAGGGGGTAGGAGTAGTGAGAGAACAGACATTTTTCCTTGTTCCTGACCTTCAGGGAAAAATAGGATGTTAGTTGTAGGATTTTTATAAATGCCCTTTATTGGGTTAAGAAATTTACTTCTGTTTTTAGTTTGCTAAAGTTATTTTTAATCATGAAAGATATTGGATTATACCAATTGATTTGTATCTTTTGGGTTGATCATGTGGTTTTTCTTCTTTAGTGCATTAAAATGGATTGCATTGATTTTTGAGGGTTGAACCAGCTTTGCATTATACATACTACATAGTTGTGATATGTTATCATTGTAATATGTTCATGGGTTCGATTTGCTGATAGTTTGTTGAGAATTTTGTATCTATGTTCATAAGAGATATTGGTACCATTTTTAAAATTTCATATGCTACCTTATTGATAATTTAATTGTAACAGCATTCAAGATGAGATATAAAAGGATGTTAAAAATATTGTGTATTCATCAAGTGGAATTTAAAATAAAATATTGTCAACATAGTTGAACCCATTGTGGGAGCTTTCTGAGGTTACTAATGCTAGAGTTAATCATCTTTCAGAGAATCACTAATGTGAATTTGATTCCATTTATATAAAGTTCTAAAGTAGTCATATTGATATATAAAAAAGTGAAAAAAATGAATCCTAAATGTTCATATACCTACAGAGATCTTTAAGACAAAATTTTAAAGATTAGTATGCACAAATCTAGAATTTATTTGGTGATTATTGTAATTATTTTACAAGGAAATAAGATGGACAGTATTGATCTTGATCACTTAGATGACTTAAATGACACTAAAAAACAGTAGATTCAATAGATTTTTACAATGTTTTCCTCAAACAACAGAGCACAGGTATTTTTCTAGTGTACAACTCATAAAATGTTTTATTAGTTCATTTTAGTTATACATAACATTAAGATTCATTTTGACATAATTATACAACCATAGAATATAATTTGTTCCAATTCAGTCCTAGTACTTCCCCTTTCCCTCTCCTTCCTCCCCCATTCCCTTTCTTCTACTCGACTTATCTTCCTTCTATTTATTTATATATATTTTAAAAATTAGTGCATTATAAATATACATAAAAGTGAACTTTACTGTGGTATATTCATATATGTACATGGGAAAATTTGGTCAGATTCATTCCACTCTTCTTCCCTGTTCCCATCCCTCCTCCCTCCCTCTCCATCCCCTTCCTCTACTCTACTGATCTCTCTTATATTTTTATGGAATTATGCCCTCCACCTCCCCATTTTTTCTCCTTTTTCCCCCCTCTTACTTTGATCTAGATTCCACGTATCAGAGAAAATATTCGACCCTTGACTTCCTGGGCCTGGCTTATTTCACTTAGCACGATGTTCTCCCAATTCCATCCATTTACCGGCAAATGCCATAACTTTATTCTTCTTTATGGCTGAGGAAAACTCAACTATGCATATATACCACATTTGGTTTACCCATCTATTGATGGGCACCTAGGCTGGTTCCACAGCTTGGCTTTTATGCATTGCACTGCTATAAACATTGATGTGTCTGCATCCCTATGATATGCTGATTTTAGATCTTTTGTATATATACCAAGGAGTGGGATAGCTGGGTCATATGGTGGTTCCATTCCTAGTTTTTTGAGGAATTAGTACTCTTTTATATTCTTGCCAATACTGTATAACTTGCAATACTTTGGTTTGGGTTTGATATCAAAGAAATCCTTTTTAATAAAAAGAATTGAACAGTGTTTCCTTCTTTTCAGTTTTCTGGAAGGAATAGCATAGAATTGGTATTATTTATTTTTTAAATGTTTGATGGAATTAATCAGTAAAACTGCTTGTGTCTTCACTTTTCTTTTTTGGAAAAACTTTAACTATGAATTCAATTTCCTTAATACATACAAGAGTATACTCGGGTTACTGTTTTCTCCTTGAGTGATGGTTTTTGTCTTTTCAGGAATTGGTATATTTCATCTAAGTCAAGTATTGGCAAACTCAGACCCACTTTGTAAAGTTTTATTGGAACAGAGCCAACTGCTCATTTACCTGTTGCATATGGCTACTTTTGCTCTATTATAGCAGAGTGGAGTAGTTATAACAGAGATCATAAAGCCATTAAGCTTTAAATATTACAATCTATTCATTACAAAACATTTGCTCACATATGGTCTCAGTTATTACATACATAGGCTTTAAATTGCTCTTTGTATTTTCTTCCCTTCCTTCCTTCCATGTGGTGCTGGGGATCAAACCCAGTGCCTTGTACATGCTAGGCAAGTGCTCTACCTGTAAGTTACATTCCCAGCCCAGTAGTAATCTTCTGTAGCCCTTTAATGTCTGTGGGATTTGTAGTGATATCTCTTCATTCATTTTTGGTACTGGTAAATTTGTGTTCTCTCTTTTTCTTTTTATTTCATGGTCAGCCTTGCAAGAGCTTTTATCCGTTTTATAAATCTTTTTTAAAGAATTATCTTTTGGTTTAGTTGTTTTTCCTCTACTGTTTTTCTGTCTTTATTTCATCTCTTTCCTTCCTTGTGCTGAATTTGGGCTTAATCCCCGCTCTCCTCCAGGTTCTTAAAGTGGAATCTTATATTACTGATTTTCATTAGCTCTTTTTTCTTTCTATATACGTATTTAATATCTTATATTTAAGCTGTATTGCACTAATTTTTAGTATGTTGTGTTTTGATTTCAATTAATTCAAGGTATTTTCTAATTTGTTTCTTTTAACTCATGCATTATTTAGAATTATATTATTTACTTTCCAAAATTTCAGAAGTTTCTAGATAACCAAATACTGATATCTGATTTAATTTCATTATAGTCAGATAGCATACTTTGCACAATTTCATTTTTTTCAAAAATTTGGAATTTGTTTTATGATCCCGAATGTAGTATATCATGTTGAATTTCCCATGTGCATTTGATAATACTGTATATTCTGTTATTGGTGGGTAGTTTTCTATAACTGTCAGTTGGTAATATTTAATCATGGTATTCAGAAATTCTACATCCTTGCCGATTTTCTGTATAGTAGTTCTATTTATTACCAAGAGAGGAGTGTTAAGGTCTTCATTCAAGCATGTTAGATTTGTCCTATTTTTCCTTTTAATTCTATCAGCTCTTCACGCATTTCGAAGTCCTGTTTTTAGGTACATGCACATTTAATATTTTTATTTCTTCTTGATGAATTTATTCTGTTAGCATTTCATGGCAGCCTTCTTTGTTTCTGGACGTCCTTGTTCTGAAATTTACTTTGATACTTCTATCTAGTTTTCTTTTGCTTAGTATTTATATCATCCTGTTAAGCAGACCTTGTCTATATAATATTTGGAGTTTTTTTAAAAAAATCTTTATTTTATTTATTTGTTTTTATGTGTGCTGAAGATCAAACCCAGTGACTCACACATGAGAAGCAAGCGCTCTACCACTGAGCCACAATCCCAGCCCTGGAGGGTTTTTTTTTTTTTTTTAAAATATAGTTGGATCTTTAAAAAAAATCCCATCTGAAAATATCTGTCTTTTAATTTGCTATGTGTGGAACATTTATTTAATGTACTTACTGGTTTGGTTGGAGTTAGGTCTACTATTTTATTATTTATGTTCTGTTTGTCTCTTCTGGTTTTTGTTACTCTGTTCACCCTTTTCTCTCCTACCTTTATTGGTATTATTTGGTATTTTTAATATTCCATTTAGATTTTTGTGTTGATTTTGGTCCCCCTCCCCACTTGACATGTGTAGTGTTTTTCTAGGGAATATAGCATATACATACCTATACATTTTAATGGTATACTTTATCACTTGAATAAAATTTAAATGCTCTACAACAAAATTAATTCATTTATTGTCTTCTCTTTATAATTGTTATATTATTATATCTCTGTATATTAAAATTCATTTTAATTTTTGCTTTTAATAGTCATTCTAATTATATATAATTTATATTTGCCATTTGTTTTTTTGATTTAGAGCATATAAAATGCTATAGATGACCCGTGTTCATGAGTGGATCTGGTAGTCTGTTTTCTAAGGTCACTAGAAATGAACCATAGAGAGCTGAGTGGTCTTTTTCTCAGAGGACTGAGGTCATAACACAAATTTTGATTATTGTTGCTGAGCAAGGAAGCTATCCTTTCAGCAAATGCAGTTTTAAAATATGAGTACCATGGAAAGTTATGAAACCTGTAAGTTAAAATCTATTGTAAACGCTTTTCTGTAGGGCTAGATACTTATAAACCTTTCAGGATGTATATGGTAAAGTTTGGGCATGAACAGAGGGACACCTTTGCCCCATGTTACACTGAGGTGAGTGAAGATCCCTGATTAGGAGCTTATGGCAGTAAGGCTCTGGAAATGGATATAACTTAAATGTGAATTTTCTCCTATGTACTCGCTCTGTAGGAGAAAGTTCTTGTGCTGGAACCTTTATTACCCATGCAATGGTATTGAGAGGTGGTGGGACCCTTAAGAGTTGATTGGGTCCTGCTGGTTCTCTTATGAGTGGATAGTGCTGTTCTCAAGAGGTCTTATGGGAGTGGCTTTGTTATGAAAGCAAGCTCCTCTGCACGTGCTTGCCTGATCATCCACTCTTATGCCATGATAATGCAGCATGGAAGCCCCGCTGGCCACTGTAGTAACACCTTTACACTTTGCAGCTTCCAGGATCCTGAGCCAATTAAATGTCTTTTGTTTAGAAGTTTCCTAGTGTCAGGTATTCTGTTGAAGCAGCACATGGAACAATATTCATGAAAAAGACATTTAGCCAGCTCGCCACCATAGATCAGGCTGTTAATACACATAAGCATGAAGTGTTAATTGCAATTCTAAGGAAAGGAATAATGTCTCTCTTTTATGTATGTGGACACTGAAGTTCAAGGTGGTTATTTCACCTAATTTGCACAGCTGATTGGTGCTGATATTGGGATTTGTATCAGGATATGGCTGAGTCCAAAGGCTGTATGCTACTAAGTTCTGGTTATTGGCATTAGCACAGGGCATATGCTGTAGCTGCTCCCTTTAAGCTGGGGATGGAAAGTGTTGGGCAGGCTGCAGCCCAGATGAATGTGAACCTCTTTTTTTTTTTGGTACTGGGAATTGAACCTAGGGGCACTCAACCACTGAGCTACATCCTCAGCCCTTTTTTATATTTTGTGTTGAGACAGGGTCTTGCTGAGTTGCTGAGACTGGCTTTGAACTCACAATCCTCCTGCCTTAGTCTCCTGACCCGCTGGGATTACAGGCATGCACCACCGCGCATGGCTGAATGTGAACTTCTTGTCCGGGGAAGGCACTGGTCTGAATGATCTCAGAGTTATAAGCAGCTAGCTCTTTTGCAAGTCCTTCCATCTTTCTTGGTTCCATTTCCCTTTGCAGGAGATGAGGACACTGAGCTGGGTGATCTTGCTGGCTCATCCAGGTCTTAGAAGTTAGTGACCTTTTCCTGCCATGTAGGAGATACTCAGGTGGGAAATTACAATTCACAAATGCACATGCTAGTCATTTTTGTGTGAGATAACAAATGGAGAGGCACCAAGGTCCTATTGTGATTTTTATGGGGCCTGGGAGAATTTACAGAGGTTCCCGGAGAGTCTTCCCATGACCTTGCGACTTGGAGGAGGCAGTGGTTTCCACATGCATTCTGCCAAGAACTAGTTTTGCATACTGCTCTTTGGACCCCTTCCTTCTATCTACACGGCAGTTACAAGCTTCCTGCCTTCATGTTCCATCATTAAAGTTGGAGACTGAGGTAATCAGAAGTCTGAGATAGTTCAGCATGGGCTTCGAGGATCCTGAACGTGAAATTTCCCTTGTGGAAAATACAACTGGGAATGGAGGTCTGCATGAAGTTTCCCTGAACATCAGCACTGCCATTGGTGCAGAGGTAGCTCCAGTGCGATGATGACATGCAGGTATTTGTTCTTCCTCAGAAATATATAGCATATAGTTTGTCCCCTGACATCCATGGGGCCTTGTCTCCAGGACCCCCATAGGTCCCAGACTCTACGGATGCTCAAGTTCCTAATGTAAAATTATATAGAATTTGCCTGTAACCTATACACATCCTTCCATATACTCTAAAACATCTTTAGATTACTTATAATGCTCAATTCAGTATAAATGCTGAGTAAATAGTTGTATGATATTGTTTAGATAATTATGAGAGAAAAGTGGTCTGTACATGTTTAGTACAGACACGAATTGTTTCTGAATATTTTCAACCTGCAGTTGGTTGAATCCATGGGGCCTGTGGATTCCGAGGGCTGAGTCTATATTGGGGACCTCGTCAGGCAGAAAGCAAGGCTGGGTCCAACAGCCTGCCCTGAGTGCACTCATTCCCCTTTGGTCTTGTGCTAAAATGCAACCATGGTTGCCAGGGAGGCATGGAAATTACCAGAAGCAGAAGATTCTTGGTTCCTAGACCTCACTCATCTGTATGCATCATATTTGCTTAAACATATTGTCTGTGGGCAAAGTCCAATTATTTGGAAGCAGGTTTGATAATGGACATGACGATGACTGTGTCTACCATCGTGAACCACCACAGAGCAGGGGAGACTCCCGGAAAGCATCAGAATTGAGCAAAACCAAACCAACCCTCCCATTTTGCACGGAGCAGCCTGGCGTGGCACTCCTTTGAGGCTTGTCTTCCATGTTCAAACGCAAAGCACAGAATGCAGACTAATTATAGCTGAGGAACAAGACTTAAAATTGCTGTCCCCTGACTTGGCTTTGCTTTTCTTTGTTTCCTAGCAATAATGTTCTCATAATCTCTCTGGGTGGGTCACAGACTGAAAATGTGCTTTTGCTGACTTTTCTCGTGGGGTGGTTGATATGGCAAATAACTCTTAGATGATGAGGTCAGGGAATTGAAAATAGAGGCAAAGGAGGTTTTCCCATCTCTAATTACAAAGATTTATAATCTAGGAATCAGAAAAGTCTCCTGTAGTTAATTTTTAACAGATCCCTTATCTACCTCTTCCAATAAAGAATAATTCCAAATGATACCGCGGGGGGAGGCCTGGCCAGTCTGGCCCGTCCCTTCTGCTTGACAGTCTCCTCCCTGGGTAGGTTATTGAGCAATTAAGTCAATTCTGTAACAGAAAAAATCTGAATTTTTTCAATCATGATTGGGTTTCCTTTTCTTAGTTTGATAGAGCAGTTTTCCTTGTTCTTTCTTTGTTCTTTCGTTCAGCAGGCACTTATTGATCACTTGGCCCAAAGAATCATTTTCATTCTTTTTATTTATTTTCAAGGCCGACCTTTCTGGCTACGTTGCCTTGTTGATTGACAGTGGTTGGGGTGTCTCTGCTCAGCTCCTCTTGGATTGCTTGTCTCTCCATGTGCCACCTCGTGGTCATATTCTGTAAAGTGACTCTACTCCAAGACCAACTAATTATATTACGAATTTATCCCTTTAGAGCATGATTCTTATGCCAGAAACTTCTGGTTTTGTTTATTATGAAATCATAGTGTAGACACTATATTTTTTGTGCTTTATTATTTTGTGCTGCTTCTGTGCAGTAGTTCCAGTGGCTCCATGTTACCTATTGCCCACTGCTCTTCAATTTTACACAGCCCATCCCGATGTGGAAAGTCTTTAAGGCTATTTTATTAGTAAAGAGGTGAATTTGGTTGATAGTAACAGTTCCTGCTAATATAGCATAAATAGCTTATGGGTTTATTATTTCATGTAAAAGAATTTTAAAAATAGAGCATCCAGGGCTAGTATGGAGGCTCAGTGAACGTAAGGAACTGGTTCTTTCTGTTTCATCACCATTAGAAAGAAACTTCTTTCCTTAAGGTCATAAACTCACTGCTGGGGATTCAGGCATAGTGAACTTATTCCAGATTAAAAGAAAGGACCAGGGACCAAAAAAAAAAAAAAAAAAAAGCCTGATAGCAGAATCAGCTAATGTGAGGGAACTTTTCTGTGAGCATCACAAGATGACTTTGTCTTCAATCTCCTTGGTCTCCATGAGCTTTCAGAAGGAAGGCAGAAAGGAAGGGAGGTGAGTAATCTTGAGCTCGGTGTATTAGGGTCACAGTAACTATTGTAGCAAATGAACCTCCAAATTCCAAATTTAGCAGCTTATCCACAGGCCTTTATTTTTCTCTCATTGGAGTCCACTGTGGATCTTCCCTGTTGGCAGTAGGTCTTCCACAGGAGGGACTAAAAGACCCTGCTTCAATCTGTGGCCTTCTCTCCTGTAGGACCTTGAAGTCCTTTGCATTTAGTGGGCAGGTGGTGGACCAGCATGGACAGTCACCAGGTGTTTGTGGGCCAGGTGGAGCTGCATCCTCGCTCACACTCCATAGGCAGAGTTCTGTCACATGACCAGATGGGCCTGCAAGGCTGGGGACTTTGCCTGAGAGATACTAGGACAAGCAGAGGCACCCGGAATGGCTGCTGCGGCTCGAGGCTCCCTGTTCCCACCAGCACTCCATCCACCTGCGGGCCCTTCCACACCTGTGTCCCATACCTAGTCCAGGCTCCAGATTCCTGTCATGCCACTGAACTTCCCTCTCGTTCTTTGGTGACTTGTTTTTATTTGCTCAGGTCTCCTGAGCTTTGTTTTTTCCCTCTAAACACACGACAGCGGGGACTTCATTCTCCCCCTCCATCATCTGTATGGTGAGCTCTGCCCTTTAGGCTTCCTCTCCTGGAGAAAGGCCAGTGAGTCCTCCACGAAATCAGCTCAAGGAAATAAGGGATCCAGGAGTGAAGTAGTTAAAGTTAGTACAACTGTCTGGCCAATGTCCAGAGACCATTCTCGGGACCCCAGGGCCTCTAGTTAGGTCCTGATACTCTCCGTCACCTCACGTACTCTGCCAGTGTGACAAGGCCTTCACGTCTATGGGTAGAAGTTTATTCTAGAAGATTCCTGCTCCTCAAAGATGACCACTTTGTGATGGTTACAGTGCTTGAATTTGGCCAGGTGACATTTGGTTCCCTCTGCCTGGAGTCCTTGTCATGTTTTGGGAATATTTTTTTGGTGTAGGGCTTATTGCCTGGCTAAAGTAGTCAGTATTTGCTAATCATTCTAAATAGCGAAGGTGTGATCTCCCGCTTCTATTTAACCCTCTCCATGACCTTGAGAGATCTGTGGTGTCATGTCCCCTTCACAAACAAGGACACAGGCTCAGAGAGGTGAAGCCACTTGTCCTGGACACTTCTGAGAGTGAAAGTCAGGCCTGTTCATTATTATCCTGGGATGGTATCCCCAAACTAGGACTGTCCCGAGGGAACGAACACCAAGGATCTCCTTCCACTCTGTGTCTTCCTTCTCTGCAGTTTCCTAAAGTCATCATTATCTATTATGCCTTTGGTTAAAAAAATTTTTTTTTAATCATGAAATGTTTTAAATTTACCAGAAAGTATGGAAAAACAAATGAACAGACTACCATGTCCCCACCACCTAGATTGAGTAGATGTTAATTAACATTTGTCATATTTGCTTCAGATTTCTTAAAACAATAACAACAACAACAAAAGCTATGGATGCAGTTACCCACCACTGTATCTCTGAAACCATTCCATTTGCTCTTGTGTCCCCTGGGGCAACCTCTACCTGAAGCTGGTGTGCACCCTTATTGGGTGTCTTTTTACTTTCATTACATATGTGTATGTGGCATGTTCAAACAACATAGGGCTTAGTGTTGTGCATGTGTGTCTTTTATAGATGGGCATAAATGGAATATTCTGGTAACCTTTTTTTCACTCATTATAGGTGAGTTTTGGTAACCCTTTTTTCACCCATTATGTTTTCAAAATTTATCCCTGCTAATATGTGTAGATCTCATAATTTAATTTAATGGCCATAGATTATTCCACGGAATGACTATACTACAGTGGACTTTTCCTGTTCCAGATACTTACACTTGGAGTATTTGATCCACCTAGATAAGGATACATAGCTGTGACATGTTATATAACTTAATACCTATTGTGAGTACATCGTATCTCATGGTATGGCTGTTCCATTCCACTCTTAATAAAAGTTCATATTTTAAAAAATTATTTTTCACTTCTTACAGTGCTTCAGTAAGCATGTTTATGCATATATCTCTTTCTAATGCTTTTATTTCTAGAAGAGAGAGTTCTTAAAATGTAACTTAACAGTATTGCCAGATTAGTTTCCAAAAATGTTGAAGCAGTTTCTACTCAGCAGCTTTCCCACATAGATCTACCTTTTCTCAACCTGCTGAGAATAAAGCTGTCTTATCGAGGTTTTAATTAGCATTTTTGGATTACTAGTGAGTTTTGTGCATCTGTGAGTATGATTTTTGGCCATTCTGTGGACTGTGGATTTATATCCTTCCCACGTGGGTTTGGCCATTGAGTGTCTCTGCTGGGCCTGGTTTCTCTGAACAGGGCCGGGAGTTGTGCTCTTGGCACTCTCAGTGCAGAGCTGTGGTGTGATGGGTATTTTAACTGTTTATATTTTACTTGTAGGACTTGAATACTTTCCTTTTTCCAGTAAGATTTTTAGGTTTTGTTTCTTTTTTTTTGGTACTGGGGATTGAACTCAGGGGACTCGACCACTGAGCCATATCCCCAGCCCTATTTTGTGTTTTATGTAGAGACAGGGTCTCACTGAGTTGCTTAG